>NQII01007782.1:0-82993 GCA_002778355.1 Clitarchus hookeri | reverse complement strand
CCAGCACTGAACTACAGTTGGGCCAACTGAACTGCGAAAACCACGCGGAGTTGACTTCTTAGTTTGCACAACTATTTAGGCGAATACTTGCCTAATACAGTTACATTCCCTCTCACCGAGCTCTGTGTAACTAAGCTATAATTAGTTAAACATGTATATAAATGTATACCTGCAAGTAGAGCTCTGCTGGAAAACTTAACTTAAATAAACGTAATTTCACTTTTTGATCACACAATTTTGATGATGCTATTATGAACTATTAGGAAATTGTGAGTAAAATTTTGGGACCTGCGCAGAAGACGGTCATTCAAATTCGTATTCACTTGATGTTAACGGTTCTTTAAATCAGTCAGAACTGAAGCTCTTGAAGAGGAGAAAAAATGCCGTTTACTATTAGTTTATTGTCCTACAGGAATATCCAGTGTGTGAAAATACAGTGATGCAGAGTCAACCAACAGTTATTGTATTTACTTATGGTCTATTACCAAATCATAATGCTCATTGGCAGGAACTGTAGTTATTGTTTTGTGGTGTACAAAATATTTTTTTTTCTATTGTAATGTATTCCCGTATTCTTCACATTTTCTGAACGAGCCGTTTGAAATCCCACCCCACATATGACGTGTTTGGTTGCATCCTGAATATGTCCTGTACTGCAAGTGTTTTGTACTTCTCTAAACATAACAGTCTCTTATTTTTAATTAAATTGAACCTTANTGAATGAAACGGAGATAAAATAGGTTTTTTGGTAATTCCTAGTAGGAAATAGTTCCCATGCACCAATGCGTAGTGTTGTCACGTTGATGTAAATTTTTGAACATGGTTAAACTTCGTTTGCATGAGGCGGAGGAATATCCTGAAGTAGAAATTAAGCAGGGCTTCAAAAAGTTATAAATAACAGTGAATGGATTATATTAATTTTTTATATTCTTGAGCGTGGGGTGGGGGCCCCAAAGAGTGTGTACTGTTTTTAACATGAACACTATCCGTAGATATACCGTGCTATAAGCAAAGTTTACGACTATGTTGTTGGAAATCATATGGACATCATGGTAGTGTACCAAGAGGCAATGTTGAACAAAGAGTAGAACTGCGAACCAATGAGAAAATAATTCAGTTACTGGAAACACTTCTAAACTATAATAGGATTGCATCTCAGTGACACACTTTCGCCCAGTAGAAATAGGAAATCTAAACATATGGCCTGGCTTTGTTTTTCGTAAAGAACGTTACGTCTCTAAACGTGAGTTTCTTATGAAAGCAGTTTCCTGTAGAGTTCCTTCCGGAATCCTTAGAGACTTAAAGTAAGAATTCAGAAACAGCTTTAATATTCCAGCTTTTTGCTCCTTATTTGTTAAAAGCCAGCAGTCAGTTTTACAAATTCAGTCGGAAATTCCGTTATCACTATGCAACGGTCTTATGAAAATGCTTATGAATATCTTAGTGTCAGCTTCTTATAAAGCAGTCGTGTTATTCTGTGCACCAAGAGAAATATTTTGTTGCGTATACGAAATAAATAAGCTTATAAAATACTTGTTTATTTTTAACTATATCTTGTTCACTCAACTAATCTGTTGTTGCTCCAACCATTTTCATTCCCACATTTCAACCTAATAAATCCCTTAAAAATAATTGGTTTAGCCGAAGAATTATTTGGTTTGTCCAACGTCATCTTCATGTATATAGTAATCATACCTATTTTATAAGCCAACGAATTGGTTTGGTTAACGTAGACATTACCAATATAGAGAAAGTCAAATAATAATTTCCTTTGAAGCGAATAGAGCGTTTGGTTACCTGGAACAATCTAATATCTATTATTAAAGAATTTGTTGCCGCAACAAAATCAGCTTGGTTCAGAACTGGTATTTATTCAGGTGGCTGTATGGTAATCGAGTCATTTGATTACCTTCATTCAAAATATGACTCTAGAGATTTTTGTAATTATTGTGGCAATTTGGATGGTCAGTGTGTATTTTTGCATTTACCGATGCTTGAAAATGGTATACACAAATTCAATGAAACAATTCCAACAGGAAACATAAACGTTAAGCTNTAATTTTTGTGGCAATTTGGATGGTCAGTGTGTATTTGTGCATTTACCGATGCTTGAAAATGGTATACACAAATTCAATGAAACAATTCCAACAGGAAACATAAACGTTAAGCTGTAAAACGTGAATTAATTTATATAGTTATGCCCTGTTTAAAAATACTAAATATGTGCACACTATAAACTCTCGTTAGATGTCACTCTTTCTTATGTGATAACCGCAACTGTCTAATTAGCATTTATCCATAGAAATATTTAGCTGAACCAACCAAGTCTTACACGTTTGTGGCAATCAGACATGACGAAAAAAGTAATTTGGTTTCAGCAACAAAATATTACAAATATACTTATTTGGTTGCGCTAAAAAAACTTCGTTTTATAAATGAGTATATTTTTATAGGTGTGTTTTCTCTAAATAATATGATAATTTCCTTGTAAGATTTTTGAGAGTATGCTTTAACCAATGATTTCAAATCTATAATATGAAAACTATATAATTCATAGTAAATGCAACTGAAGCCGAAGAGAAATAATGGAGATCACGGATTAACTTCACCCGGGAAATTGAAGATGCTCATGCACATCCTCGGCACCACCGTTACAGGTATTTTTCCATTCGTACCGTGATTCCAAGAAAATAGACAAATATTTCTGGTGAGAAAAGAAATCGTTAATGCAAGAGCTTTGGATAATCTTATTGTCTACCCCCAAATATTTATATGGTTTGCCCTCGGATGATTATGTTTTCTACTAGCACTACCCGAAAATTATTTAACCCGTACTCGTTTTCTTGTTACACTTTGATAGCAGTTCAAACCGAGATATTGATGAAACGATTAACAATTACAAAATATTTAAACAATTTTCAAAAATTCAAATCCCATTTTTATTACTTTGCGGTGAATATCTGTGTAAATAATTTGTGTCAATACCTTTACTTCTTTACGTATAGCTGATTTTGGCAGTAGCCACTTCTGTTAACAAATTATCATATAACCTATTTTGTACCCACAATTATTTCCTTTATTCGGATTTCGCATTTTGAATTTTTCTTTCAATTTGGGTTAAATCAAATATTGAGAGAAAAATAAAATAAACTTATTCATATCTATATACAATACGTATTCATGTACGGGATTTATTGATTTTATTTATAAGTTGCTATTTGGACCAAATCAGTAATCTACGAATAATATTTGTAAATCATAATAAAATCTGCTCTGAAAAATAATCAATCTTATTTGTTATTTAACAAAATACTTACAGAATTAAAACATTATCATACAGTACAAAATAAAAATTTTTGGAACAACGCCACACAAACTTCAAATACATTGTAAGAACATTAAATTAGAAGAAAAAATTAATAATCTCCAGCACAAATGACAAGAAGTAATATATGCGTTGTCAGTAAGCAAAAAAAAAAATAAAAAAAAAAGCAACATTTTAATAACAAAATATTAAGATTCTTAGACGAAAATACTTATAAAACTATTTCCATTCTCTCCTCGCCTCTCAACAAAAATGTAAACCACAGCCTTAGATTGGGTTTATAAATGAATTAATAACACTCTTTAAAATTATTGCATATATTTGATCAATTACTGTCATATAACTTGTGCACAAGTTCATAACAAAACTTAACATTTTGAGTGCGGTTTCAGAGAGTTCTTAATAGTTTAGAAATTTCCCAATATTTTATAACTTAAATGAAATCTCGTAGGGAGTAACAAATCAAGGTGTTACAGTTAATGTTAATGTTATACTGGTATTTAGAGGGAAGCAAACACTGAAAATATTAAAATCCTAATTACGTCCAAATATTTCCTAATATATTTGAGAATTCAATTCGCAATTACCGTAGATTTTGCCAGAAGATATCAGCTATGAAGAAAGATTTTAAAAAAATTTCAGTTGAGGTAGGTTATTTTACCAAATGTAAAGAATGTAAACAGTGTTATTAATATTGCTTTAATATTAACTGAAGAACATATGACAGGGTTCCGTGTGCGTCTCTACTGCGTAAAGCGTAAGCCCGAATTCGTAACTCGTCAAGTGCTCACTCGTCCTAAATATTGTATTTTAATGGCAGCTAGTTGGGCCATTCGCCAGTCGTTCTCAGCAAAATATTTCTATAGTTATGAAAAGTAAAAAGTACGACGAACGGAAGAAGACTCTCGGTACTCTTACCCAGTGCCTTGGCAATAATTGATTCCGTGAACTTTTCATCTGACATCTTAACGCAACAGTAACAGCTTGCGGCTATTTTTAGCATCGTTCGTGCACATGCCCAAGGACAACCGAGCACTGATTATCGAATGTGATGCTCTGACGACCCTGCGCGCGCATCCATCTTTGTTTGACATGTACGAAGTTTATCCTTCATTGTAAACTTTTTTTTCGCGAACATGAGTGCGAATATGTCTCGTTTTTGCGTGCAAACACAAATCAATTTGAAAAATTGGAAACTAGTAAGATAACTTATGTTTTAAGCAACATTTTACAATTATAAAACTGGTAAGTAATTTAATAGGACAATTTTAATTAAAGCACATTTTAAACCATCTAAATAATGTAGCATTACACTAGTATGATCGGATTTTTAGATATTGAAAATATTTTTGTAACTTTTGCGACCACAATGAGAACTCAATGCATCAATAAATTAACACTTACGGAATTTTAAAATTAATTTTGCATATTAACAGTCTCAAAACTGCTTGGGTAACTAAATAAGAACTAACACAAAAAAGACGGTAACATTTCTGTATTTACAAGACCCTGGCGTCAGTTTCTGAAATCTCTGTTTTGGACACAGGAACAGCATACACGCGTTGCCTCATTACGTGATGTGTTATTCGCGGCTATAGTAGACACGCATTGCCTCATTACGTGACGTCTTCTTCAGGCCAACAGTATAAATGCGTTGCCTCATTACGCGACGTGTTTTTCAGGCCAACAGTATAAATGCGTTGCCTCATTACGCGACGTGTTCTTCAGGCCAACAGTATAAATGCGTTGCCTCATTACGCGACGTGTTCTTCAGGCCAACAGTATAAATGCGTTGCCTCATTACGCGACGTGTTCTTCAGGCCAACAGTATAAATGCGTTGCCTCATTACGCGACGTGTTCTTCAGGCCAACAGTATAAATGCGTTGCCTCATTACGCGACGTGTTCTTCAGGCCAACAGTATAAATGCGTTGCCTCATTACGCGACGTGTTCTTCAGGCCAACAGTATAAATGCGTTGCCTCATTACGCGACGTGTTCTTCAGGCCAACAGTATAAATGCGTTGCCTCATTACGCGACGTGTTCTTCAGGCCAACAGTATAAATGCGTTGCCTCATTACGCGACGTGTTCTTCAGGCCAACAGTATAAATGCGTTGCCTCATTACGCGACGTGTTCTTCAGGCCAACAGTATAAATGCGTTGCCTCATTACGCGACGTGTTCTTCAGGCCAACAGTATAAATGCGTTGCCTCATTACGCGACGTGTTCTTCAGGCCAACAGTATAAATGCGTTGCCTCATTACGCGACGTGTTCTTCAGGCCAACAGTATAAATGCGTTGCCTCATTACGCGACGTGTTCTTCAGGCCAACAGTATAAATGCGTTGCCTCATTACGCGACGTGTTCTTCAGGCCAACAGTATAAATGCGTTGCCTCATTACGCGACGTGTTCTTCAGGCCAACAGTATAAATGCGTTGCCTCATTACGCGACGTGTTCTTCAGGCCAACAGTATAAATGCGTTGCCTCATTACGCGACGTGTTCTTCAGGCCAAAAGTATAAATGCGTTGCCACATTACGCGACGTGTTCTTCAGGCCAACAGTATAAATGCGTTGCCACATTACGCGACGTGTTCTTCAGGCCAAAAGTAATAATGCGTTGCCACATTACGCGACGTGTTCTTGGGCAATGACAATTCTAGATAATCCGTGACACGCGCACTGCGAGCGTGGTGTTGTAAGGGCAACGTTGTTGATTCGTGAAGCCAAATAATGTTCGTTATTTCAGGATCGAATACAGCTATAGAGTTGCATAGGTGATACGTCGTTAAAGTGTTTAGACAGGTTATGTATTCCACTTGAATTCTGAGGAAATATACTTCTTGACCAATTAAATATCAAGGAAAGTGGTGTTTAGACTGAGTGAAATGTATACATTATAAATTTTACGATAAGCGTATTAACGCCAAGAAACTTACTAAGAAAAATACCGTACGCCATAAAATGGCTTCCATGTGAGTTTTAGATCAGATGATGTAATCCCCTAGAACAGGTAAAAGTAAAATATTTCCGTTGCAAATTCTTTCACACTCTCGAATGACTTGTTGTAGGTTGTTTTCTTATTGATATGTACTAAAATACAATAAAGATGCATTTGATGTTCACCATAAAAAAATTCACAACCTTGAAAAAAAAAACAGAATTGCCTGTAAATGCGTGCAATATATAATTTATATTTGTTGCCTCACTCTCTGTAAAGTTGGCAACATAAAACATATAATAATTCTATGAATTAATGTCTTATTGATAGAATTGGCGTATTAATTAAAAATTCAATCGGTTTCTTTGTGATATATGTGTGCGTATATGTGTTGCATATTATCGTATTTAGGTTTATAACAGTTTCATAATGTATCTTTGTGCGCGTGTACAAAAGCGTTGCGGTTCACTTTTAAGCCCTCTTTTCGAAGGCAAGATAGACATGTGAGATAACTTTCTTGTCAGTGTTGGTAGAGAGTGGACAGTGAAGAGGTTTGGACGGCTTTCAACAGCGGAGATTTGAGAGCCGATGAGAGTGAAGTGAGGTAAGTAAGGAGCAGTGCCAGAATGCAAGGACGAGGAAATGGGAAATCCCCGAGAAAACCCACCGACCAGCGGCAGTCAGTGTTTGTGTGAATGTGTTTGTGTGTATGTGTCCCACCCCCCTAATTTTTTTGAACCCGTTAAATAAATTTTGCCTAACTTGAGACACATATAGTATTTTCTAAGGGCATCCGATGTTGGCTTTCGACCACGTCGCATGCTGATTTTCAAAGTGGCGGTCATTTTAAAATTTAGTCAGCCATTTCATATCTTGGGAACAATTTAACAAATTAAAAAAATATATAGTTTGTTTAAATTTAATTATGTGAGATTTATATGGATAATATATTTATTTTCAATACGGTGGCAATATAAATATTTTAGTGAAATTTGGTATATATAACATACTATTTATCCTATTTTGGCTAAAAGTGTAATGCTTAAATTATTAACTACTGTCATTAAATATGGTAAAACATTGCCTCTTTTGTCAGCCAGCACTACACGAAAATAATGGATTTCTCCGAATGTGGCAAATAAGAAATACCATGGTACGCCATGGAAACTTACGTGTCCTAAGTGGGCCAAACACATGTTTAAAATGGCTGCTATATAAACATTTTTATTACTATGCTTTATCAACAAAATGATGTAACCAATTTCAACCAAATTTCGTATGCTGGCAGGCATCATAATACAACGATAGGCATACAATGTTAACATAAGTAATTAAAACTGACAAGAAACCTATTTTTAATATTGCAGTTATATAGGACTAAATGTTATGGTTTATTTTAAATTGGTTCAGTTTAATAAATTTCGACAAAATTTGGAATGCTTAAAGAATCAACTACAAGCATCAAATATACTAATACATGTACACCTTTGTCCTCCATTTTGCAAGATAGCATAATATAAACTAAACAAAATCTTTGTGACATATACCAAAAAACGATCAACCTATTCCAACCAAATATGGTGCACAAGAAATAATTCTGTTTCCCATTTAAACCGATGTTTTTATGCAGGCCAGATATATATTTTTCAAAATGGGGACCTTATGATCTTTTTTGTTTGCTCTACTAGAGCTACGAAATCATGCAACCAAGTTTAACAAAACTCTGTATGTTGCAGTAGCCTATATTACAACCATCAAATGCGTCTACAGAAAGCCACTTTGTCCACCATTTTGCAAGATAGCGCCAGTTGTCTGCCATACCTCGGGAAACAACCAAATGACTTCCAACAAATTTCAGCAAGCAAGTTTTACGGGGGTAGGTCATGTAAACTAATGTGTTTTAATTTAAAGTCACTCATTTTGAAAATTATGGCAGTATTAATGTTTTGAGACACATGTTGCTTTTATTACAGACCTGTAGTAGGGCCTTCATCATCTAATGTTCTCGGACATATATAAGGAGGAAAGTAAGGTAATTAGTTATAATATCAACTTCTTGTTATAAATTGTAAGCATTTTTAAGGACTGGGTGATCCTGTACATCTGAAAACAAATCATTGTTGGGTGTTGCTTCTAGCACGAAGCGAGACCGATGCTCGTGCACTCTGTGAGCAGCAGTTGTAAGCTTGGAGGGTAGTTTCGAAGGCAGGCGGTAGAGTGTGCTGCCATCCGCCACGCGGTTAAAATCGATGAGCACCTCAAACCAGATGCCAAAGAAAGGAGAAAGTACGTCTCTCTGGTCCTTACTGAGAAAATGGAAGAGGGAGACGGAATATGGGTAACATATCCTTACTCCCTCGTTCGCCGAAGTTTGAAAGAAATAACGCAAGACGTTTGTACATATTTCGGCCTTGTCAATAACGGGCGATGATAATTTTTCTTTATAGCGATGTCGCTTTCACTTTCGATGTCACTCCATTCACTGAATTATAGAATTAATTCCGTATCAATGTCTTATTAAAAAAGCATCTGCTGTTGATTCATTAAAATCTCACCCATGGTCCTTCCGGGCAAATCGAAGAACATTCTTCTTTTTCTAAAATACACCAGAAAAAATTGTGGGAACGCGTGACTACTAAAAAAATATAATACGTCACAGTTTTTTTAAAGTTATTTTGGTAGTGTATTATGTTTACGTTCCATCTCTTTCAAAGATCTGTCAACAAAAAAAAAACCTAATGTTATGTGTGGAGTGGATGTATTTTAGAATGTCGCATCCTTTACGTCCGTTGCACACCTCAGACTGTTTCCTCGTTGAACAAATTGTTAAGTGGCAAACACTTATATTTCCTGACAGTCGTAATTGGTTGAGCACTCTTGTGTATCTGTAACGTAGTAAACATATATTTCCCTATACTTTTGCCGTATATTTATTGTAAATAAAAGCATTTCTCTGGAACACGTTTACTTACGTGTAATAAGCGCTCCTACACTGCGGCAACCCTATCACACTGAGTGTTGAGCATATTGCCTATCTATCAGAGATTACGTTGCTAATTTTTCAGAATGATGTCCTAGTTCCTTTAAAATACTGCGGTTACAGTATAAGTCTATGGTTGACCTTTAACTAAATTCAAACGTGCTTATTATTATTATTATTATTTTTCCTTTCGAAATGATCAAGTGCTTCCTCGTCATGAATTCAAACCCAAAATAGTTGTGGGTGCTCTAATAATTAACATAAAATAATCAGTTGAGAGCGAAATATTTCGTTTAATATGAAACTTTACATACGTTACACATTACATAACCATTCCGTGTTCCATTTAAAATACGAGTATTTTACACAATATTTGCAAACGCCATCCAAGTAAACGCTCCCACTTCTAAATAAATAAGCATTTGACAACTGGACAAAAAGTGTGGTTTGTATGTTATAAGCGCAATTGTATGAATCGGCTTTGACTCTCACAACTTATTAAAAAAATCTACAGTTAGCAGCGGGCCTCTCAGTTTTTCGAGCGCTGAGCTTACCAACTTATTTCGCTCTGCAATGTACAATTACAAAAATGCTAGAATGTTTTTATAAAAAACTTCAAGCCACGCTAGTTAGTTAGCCTACGAAATTATTTTATCGAATTATATAATGTTAAAATTCAGACATGTGTTATCAGAAAATAATAATTGTTTTTATTTTTTATTGTAAATTAATTTACGACATGTTTTCGAAGAAACAATTTTAATACTGTGACTCCCAGCGTTAGAAAATTCTACGAATTTTTTTAGTTAATAGAAATATAATGATTATAACGGAAAATATATAAATCTACAATACATGACACCTTGCTTCTTATGTACATTGTAACCTTTACATCCTGGATTCAAAACTTCTGATAAAATTCTGTTAAAAAATTATAAGCATTTACTACTGATTTCAGTTTCAATAACATCAGACAATCATGACAATTAAAATGCATTTAGTTGTAAATTTATAAAATATGTATGAATTATGGCTAACCGTAGTTAAATCAATATTTAAACGTCGTCTCTAAATAAATCTATTTATTTTTAGTTATACTCATTAAAAATACATAGTACCATTTTTTTATTCAGGAAAACCTGCTAGGGTGAAATTTATTCAAATTACTTATGTAATCTAAACAGGGACCAAGCTTTGAATATAATGTATACATTTTTTTAATGAGTATATGAGAATTCAGAAAGGTGTACCAAAAAATAAATTCTCTAAAAACGCAAAAGATTTTGTACGAAAAGTCACGTAAGCGCAATACTGTATATGTGAAAAAAATCCAAATTTTCAAATAGAAAAAAATTTGAAAACAATGACGTAAATTTATATATTGAAAATGAAAAAAATTTGTGTAATCCGCTTTACCAGTTTTAAAACTAATTACATTCAAACGTAAAAAAATTGGTTTTCTATTAAGGGAATTCTTTATAAAAACTGAGCTAAACTTACATAAAAAAATATATGGTCATTAATGGCTTATTCGGTACTCAACATGAGAACTCGTCTTCCAAATACTCTTACCGAATACGGCCTTAGATATCTTGGTAATAAGACGTTTATACTAATAAGTTTTCGATGATCGCATACATAATTACCTATCTGCACCTGTGCGAGTATAGCGTACACATATTTGCCAAGTTCATTCACGATCTTTACTTCTCCCGTTCACGAAAAATTTGTCATCTTCAAAAAATTATTTTAATCTCAGGAATTTGGTTTGCAGTCTCCTTTTTCAGTTATGGGTCTATTCAGGGGTTCCACTTGCTGGAGTTTCGTAGTATGTTTTAATTTACATGAATAAATGTAAAATTATTTATTTTCAAAATGTAACCTGATTATTACAAATTACAAACACTTTCCATCAACCACTGGAAATCATAGCGTTAACATCTGAAACAAGTGAAATGTGAGGATTAAATAAAGTTACCTATTTTAAACTCTTGAAAATATTTAAGAGGTTTATGAATAAATATCAGCAGCAGTTCTGGTTATGTTTATATAGGTATGTACTATGTACATACTGTCATATTATTTGCCACTTCCAAATTCATTAAATATAATATTTTCTTAGCGAGCTCTGAGCAGCTATTTCATTAATTATCTAACCTGGTGTAACTTTGTAAGATCTTTTCTGCCCTAGTATTAATATTTCAGTATGCATCATATTTAAATACATTAAATTAAATTAATACAGTTAGCAAAGTCTTCCAGTAATCATTTTATAACACCCTGCCTGAACTTTAAGTTATGAGATACATACATACGCAACATCTTAATATCTATTCAAATCTATATATCTGACCAATCATACCAATTACATTTATATTTTTACCTCCATAATTTTTATAAATGTTTTCTAATTTTTTCAGATATTTTAAATTATTTTTTAACCAACTCTTTGTCCTCTGTAATTTCATGTATACTTATAGAGCACCAAGGAAACTGAACAGGAATATTGGATGCACATTTAAATTATTAATGACGTAAAACCTTGCTGTTTAAATAATTATGAAAATTTAAGATATTTTGTGTTTCTCTAATGAGACTTAGAATTGTTAGATATTTCTCGCTATCGTGTCTTTTAGTAACAAAATGAACAAGATGTTTTATTTCTTGTTGGTAACTTGTATAGAAATGCCAAATAAAGAACAATAGCGTAATTTATCATACCGTGAGTGGTATCTAATGAATAAAGGGTAAATTGGCATATTCAAGAAGCTATATTTTTTTGCCAAAGATCTATAGTCGGCTAAAATAAGACCATCATCAGCTTATGTCATCTATTTAATACAAATTGTTCGAGTGCTTGGGTTGCATCTTTCTCACTACATTGTTACGAATTTTATTATCTCTTAGATATCACATAGGGAATCACATTTTAGCCTCTCGTATTGCTAACCAATATAACATAATTATCACCCAACATAAAGGTTTACTTGAACAGCAGATTTCGCATTTACATAGTCAGACGGCATATTTTTCACGATTATCCATCAAGTAAAGCGCGTTTGCTCCGGTATCACATAAAAACCACTTAGAAAACGACTGTCTGTTTACACTCTCTAGCTGTGACGTCATGAAAACTATTCCCTTAAAACATTTATATGAAATGACGATTATACGAGGCGATATTGGTAAAGTATTCCATTAAGAGTCTGAGGGACTCACTTCGCCTCATATACCAACAATGATAACTTCCACCACACCTTGCAAAAAAACTATAAACAATCTGAAGAACGTAATTGCTCTGTACAAATAATAATAAGAAAATCGTTGTTACTGTTGCCTAAAAACTGGAAATATTTATTTTGAAAATATAACATTTCATTGTTATAATATTCTACAAACCCGAGTTTCACAAATAGAAATCATTTTCCTAAGGAACCTGGTACGCTTCACTGTAAAGATAATTTTTTTATAGATTGCTCCGCAGATAAGTTTACCGTTTATCAAATACTGCCATTTCCATATGAATAACATAACTATTTTTAAATAGATGGACATAAATCTTTGTAAATCATTACATTCTAAATATGTATTCGTAGATAAATATGTTTTGCACTGGGATGTGTGCCAGGTAGACATGTTACTAATGGAAGGGGGGAGAATAACGACCGACTTCGTGCCGACTGTCACTAACTCTTCGGTGCATCTCCGCAGAAAGTGCTAGAAGCGANGGCATAGCACTTAAAATCAGGACACATCAGCTTATTGTCAAGTGAAGTTATTGTGACTTCTCTAAATAACAAATCGAGTTTCTTTCATCAGCAGTAAAAATGCACAGTGTGAATAAGAAATAGCGAAATATTTTGGAATAAACGTTAATAACGATATATAATTTACTATAAGCTTTTACAGTATCGTATTATTTTCAAATTTAACTACTTGCATATCGGAATTTATCACAAAATTAACTGTTTAACATTATTTACCTACAACGAAAACTAATATTTGTCCATACTGCTAGAGTGAGCGTGAAATGTTCGTGTGCGCATGTCCGATTTAGTGTGTTCCGTGTAAGATGAGAAAATATGTTTCTACTGTTGTGTATTTTTATTACGATTCCGGCACTGAAAAGCCTTTTGTTTGGTATTATAGTACGTTTAACTTCAGTAACAACACATTGAAATACACGGTCAAGTTTATTTTTGCCCATCATAAGTACGTTGCCGTCGCCGGTAGAATGTTTCGTTTATTTCCCAATGTATATAATAAATTCTTAAGTTAATGATTTATTCGCTAAAAATGCTATAAAACCAGATTACGGGTAAAATTTTACTGTGTGTAATACCATAACAAGTATCATATAGGTAGTGCAAAGTCACTCAATCTTCTATCGCTCACAAAATAAGAATGGCTGTACTGATCAGGACATTAATGTACCCAAATACTAACATTAACTCCTAACCGAATAAAGGTATTGTCATCTCGTTTTATTATCAGATTTATTGAAAAACCGATATTACCTCATATGTAGTAAGTCTTTCTCTCGCCTACTAGGTAAATCAAGATGAGTGTGTACAGTTCCACATTCCGGGTGGTATCAAACAAAAGACTGGACTGAAAAGTATGACATCTTCACTGAGTTTCAACACGCGTATGACAATATGCCACATATTATTAAGAAATAACGCAGCTGTTTTTGCTGAAAGCAAGAATCATACGGGTAGGCTACGTGTGTTAACTATAGGCGACTGGACGAACGAAATAAATAAATACGTACATAAGTCGAATGACCGAGGCAAAATATCGTTACGCAATTTCTTCAACTTGTTTTGGGCATGTAAGTGTAATAGTCAACAATACGCCTTGTCATGTGGAACGGCACTGCACTGATGTATTATAAATTAAAGTAATCTGGGAATGAAACGGTGCACTAATACTTAGTTACTTACAACCAAATCGTCTTACATTTATTCCATAGATTTTTTTTCAACATAACACATTAAATTTTAAAGTATAATGCTTCAAAAATGCCNACGTCTTACATTTATTCCATAGATTTTTTTTCAACATAACACATTAAATTTTAAAGTATAATGCTTCAAAAATGCCAAATTTTAGATTAATTTACGCACTGGCTTACTTTTTCAGTTTCTGTTTTATGTGAAAACTATGTTTAAGCAATTGAGCATTGCAACTAATAAGACACCCTTCCGTATCTCATGCAGCTACCCACAAGAAAATTGCTTGAATATTTCTATTCGTATTACATTGTTTGTCAACCCACGAAATATCACGTTTGCTTTGAGGACAGCCGCGCAAGTCACTGATGATCGCAAAATGTTTACTTTAGAACATTTCCGCTAATTTTTTCGCCAGCTACCATTGTGCGCTGGTTTTCCCCTGCAGTCCTCGGGCGCCATTCTTGTGGGAGACGCCTAAATATTTCTTTGTAACACGTAGGCCCATAATAAGACTGTGACGATGCGAGTAGAAATTAGCGATAACATTTTTACGCAGTTTGTCAGTACGGTGTGATTTTTGTCAGATCTATTTTGTTGTTTCTTAAATATCGCCGGAAAGAATACATAACAAACAAAAATATGCGTAACTACCTGGTGTAGGAATGGTTTCATAGCCTAAGGTTTGCCTTTGATCAGCCAACAAAATTTCAGTTAAAATGTATTGGTGATTAGAATATTTGCACTACTTCTTGTATAATATTTTTTTATCAAATGACTTTGTAGGTCAGCATGGTTGCCGGTGTTAATAAAATACTCAAATTTTATTTTCTAGAAGACTCTAATGATTACAAAATTATTATTTTTAATGTGTTCAATACTACATAATTTACATGGAATTCTTCATTTAAACTCGTACAAGAATAACACTATTCTTGGTGCATGTTTTNCGTACAAGAATAACACTATTCTTGGTGCATGTTTTTAACAGAATTCATAAAGCCTAAAAAAAAGTAAATATAATTAATTTTAAAGCTAAAATAAAAATGTTTCCTTTATTCAATAATATTTTTCGTAGTATATTAGTAAATTTCTAAATATATTTCAGAATAATCTGAAAACCGTTTAGATGGAAACGATCTGTTTGGCAATATTTCAATATTGCCGCTAATTCGTAACTTGAGACCGCCAAACCTCAAAACTATGTCACTGAAAGCGGGATCGAGGTACATCCCTTGAGCAAGTAGTGGTGTAAGTATACAGGAAGGGGGACAAGTTGATGTTTACAGCGATGGGATGGAAACTTCCCTCGCATACTCCTCGCTTCTACTACAGGAATCCTCAAGAGCCGGCGTGCAAAATGGGTGATGTACCGCGTATCTTTCCGGCTAGAAAATCACGTATTTCGGCCCAGTCCCTTCAACTCTTAACGTAATTAAAGGGCGCGTGACTAAAGAAATTATTGCTTTACTAATAAAATGGGCGTTATGATGTAAACGTTATATGTTCGGCCATTTCCCTTACAAAATTATATATATATTTATATATATACATATATATATAATGGCGAATATGATTTACTAGAGAGTTCTATCTTCTTTTAATTACACGTATATCAGAAGCACTCAATTGCAATAATTATATGACTGATACTCAAGAATTATACACGAAATATTGCAAGAAATCAACATAGTTTAGCATATAAATGTGTATTTATTAAACATTTTTCATTTTAGGTAATTTTTCTATATGAGATTTGCAGCTGTTTCTCAATCATTAAATGAAAATCTTAAATTATATCTGGAAATATATATATATATATATATATATATATATATACGTTTCTTTACAGTAGCCTTTGTTAAACTATTGGTATAGTTATATTTATTTTATTTACATGATCCAAAAACTCTAAAAGTTACACATTTGACATTTAAGTATGGAAACGTATGATTTATTAAAAAATAGTTTGAATGAAACTTCTTTCCATGTCATGTTTAAAGTTAAATAGCTTTCTGTTGCAATCTAAAATAATATATTTTCCTTGTGTTTAGTGACTGTAAGCTCGCTACCTGCAGGATACACGCTGGTCTCATTGAAACCAACATTAAGCTTGTAGAACATGTTATTATGTGTTTGCGGATTACTGAGCACTTTTGAAAACCTTGCTTTGGACCAAACGACCTAATTGTCTGTTCATCTTGTATTATTCAACCACATGTAATATAAATATTGACACGGGCCAGGTGACATTATTCTTGCGTCAGTAAAGAAAAATGTTATATTTTACAAAGTGATTGTTAGTAATAATGCAATTATTACTTTTATGCGCTCAAAACTTACGATAAATAAAAAAAAGTATATATATTGATTGCAAATAAGAACATCAGCTTGGTAATACGCCGTTATAACATAAGACTACTTACTCTAGAGTGCTACCAACTGTAATGGAAACATGCTAGTCATTGTGTTGTCTAATATCTATGCAGTTTGAGAACATCAATATTTGCAAAACCTGATATAAAAAGTGCTCATTTAATCGCGAACCAACTAAGAAAATTGTAACACAATTGAATCTTTGTTATGGAGAATTTAAAAATTAGTACATTGGTTTAGTGAATAATGAAAATACTATAAATTAATTCTCACGCCAGAGTCAGGCGCAGTGCTGTGGTTTCTATATATTTTCCTCGCTATGATGTACGACACGAAAGTACGACATTTTAAATAGAATAAAAATACCGATCCAGTGTTTACAACAAAAGTGCGTCATGTGACCTAAAACTTTGTAATTGTCAGGATACAGCAAGATGCTGGACGTTAAGATACAGCATGTAAGGTGCCTTCTGTGTGGCATGGTTGGCAGCATTGTTACAGGCCTGGGGAATCCCGTTTCGCTTTCAGGCACTGGGCATTGGAATTGACAGTTGTCCGGTCTGCCTCGCCTCTCACTTCATTAGGCAGCGACTAAATTAATAAAATTACAGCTGCTATTGTGGCATTTGCGATTTACATGGCCGGGGTCAATTTCGTAAATTAAGGGGCTACAGTGGTGAAATAGTCAGACTTCTCTCTTCCCACCAAGTTGAAACGGGTTCGATCACTTGTTGAGTCACCCATTTTTTGCAAACGTGGTGGACGTTGCCTTTGGCAGGCGACTTTTCTCGGNCGAGTCCTCCCCCCCCCCTCTTTTTTCACAGCCGCTCCATTCTCATCTCTCTTCGGCTTCACCATCACTCAAAAGCTCGCTGTTAAGGGCTGACATAACTTCTCTCAACTTCTTATTTCCTAAGTTTTATTAGTAATTATGTAAATACGATCACTACTGGGTGTTCTGGAAACTGAAAAGGAGTTGCGAAATTTTACTGCAAACAGTGTAGGAGGCTTAATAGTAATCACTGAGATTTGTCTTGCAGTTAAAGCCTAGAGAGTAAATGTGGTAGAGTACGCATCCAACCTGCGCAGTAGCAAATCTCCGTATTCCATAGAATTTAACTACTTTTTTTTTGCGAAAATAACTATCGAAAACAACGTAGATAGTATGTTCGGTTTGAATACAGTCTGCGTAAGTGATTTTAAGCGTGTGTGCACTTCCTCCGACCTAGTTTGAATTTTGGTCGAAATAATTTTTGTCATATTAGGAGGCTTGATTATAAAAAAAAAACCTGAACAAATACTTCCACGTGTTCTTCCACTTACGATGTGTTTTCGACAGTTCTGTTGGCGATGTGCGAGTCAGTATGACCGTCTTTGGACCGTCTATGTTATGACCACTGCGCATGCGCGTATAGAAACGACACACGCTTTCACCTTTTCTAATGGGTTGTTGTAACTGCCAAAACACTGATTAAACCAAAATTATAAGTTATTTTTTAGTTTTTGGAGTTGATGGAAACAAATTTCGTCGAGAATCATAAACTTATATAATTATTTCAATTAATTATTCTGCGGGAAATTTTTTGATATTTGGGTGCGTTTGAAGTCGTGAACGAATTATCTCGGAATCGGCAAAAAAGTGCTTCTCTGTATAGATTATGGTCCCAGTTGTGTGACCAAATCAGTGTGTTAAGCTGTAAGATCAATAGTGCTATTGTTCAGTGAAGCGTCATATTCTGATCCAGTTAAAAGCAAATAATATGTAAGAATCACCTCATTATGTTAGGAGTTTACAGAACTTGTACAAAAATCTACCTATCTACATATTTGGAGAAGTGTGATTGGGCCAATCAGTTTAAAACGATGTTCACGGCCGCAGATGTATGGTCGAGAGTAGGCGCTGCTCAAATATTGGCCTTCTTCGTAATCGCGGAACTAATATATTCGGATCCGTCACATTGACACACACTATTCGCGACCTCACATTGACTGACACTATTGCGTGTGGCGAGGAAGGTGAATGACTACCGTGGGGAACTGGTGATTTGAGGCAATACCCAGGTGATTATGTAAGAAATAAAGAAGTTAAAACCATTGATCTCTCTAGAGGTGACACTTTATGACACTTTGCGTCAAAAATAGGATTTTACATTGAAGATTATAGTAATTCATTCACTCCTTCTGCCAGATGAACGACAGTAAAAAATAATGGGGCATTACGTTTCTGGAATATTATTATAATCACTAAGGTGAATTTAGTATCATGTAGTTGTAGAGACCAAACCGCCTTCGATTGGTGGCTGGGTCAAACCGCAGAGGGGATTTATGTAACAGTGCGCATGCGAGGTGCGCAGTAGCCACTATTCGTGTTCTCACATGATACTGCTTTCGTGCCAATAGCACAATCAGAAACCATGAGGATGGGATTTGAGGTTAGAATGCTCATTGTGTAAGCAGGAGGTTTCGGATGTTTGCATACCTATTCTAACCTACACTCTAAGAAATTATTTGCAAATGTACTATATGCGCGTATACGTAGAGTGCGAAAGCGCGAATTGTTAATTTTATTTCCCAGGCATTTGTGCTGGCGTTCGTACATTTGGTCAGGAAACAGACAAATGCGTAGGAAACTTTCCAAATTTGCGTAGTAGCGACGCTAAATATTACATACTTGTAGCCAGACGTGTGGTATTATTTCAATATGATATGTGGGTTGAAAACTTACAATTCGGTTTAGGAAGTTTACCAGGAAATTTTTTTATAGTGTAGGGTATGTCCTATTTCACTCGTCAAGGGCCCTTACTTGGCATCCAGGCCCTTAACGTCACATTGTTCTTCTCGAATTCGCTGTTAGCGCACAGATGAGCCATTATGTTCCCTTCAGCTAAAGGCATCAGCTGCCGTGCCGTTATCTGTGTAGAGAAGTAGAAGGGGGGTTGGGGGTTGATAGGCACGCGACAAATACCAAGTGTCGGGCGTGGTGCCTAGCCCCCTCCCCCCCAACTTAACCCTGCTGGTTTGATTTTTACGCCGGTGTGGGAGGTCTCTTTCTAGTTATTAATATTCTGGCGAGGCAACTTTTAGAGAGGTAAAGAACAATCAAATGACGACTGTGGCGCTGCTCTCTACTTGTCTGTGAATCGGTGAAACCTGTTCGTACTCGGCATAACTGAGCTCTGTATGTGAACTGTTGCATTTTGGATAATTATTTAAAGTAAAGAATAATGAACCGGAACTTGACTACGTTATTGGGTATTGAATTGGCGCCTTTTTAAAGAGTTTGTGTTGCTACTACTGAGCTAGCTGAGTTGTAATTTTCAGCAGTCAATACCTTCACGTGCGGTATTACAATATGGCGCCTAACTTCGAGGCTGCCACGTTACAATTATGGCGGGCCTAAAGAGCGTGGTGCCACGGTACAAGCTTTATAAATATGTCATGTTTTTATGCCAAATTCACCTGACTACTGTCCCTACATACGTATCTAAACCAAAAACCAAACAAATCCCATTGCTTTTGGCATAGGCCTATGTGTTTTGCATAGTAAGTCCGCACGAAATGAAATTTAAACAAACAACGGATTTATTTACGTAATAGTTGCTTCATTCTACTTAGTGTTGCATACCATATGTCTATAAATTTAAAACTAATTACAGCCCATATCTGCATATTATGATTTGTAACATAAACATTTATTACCTCTTTAATTTAGCAATTTAGACGATTGCGTAATTTGAAACTTAAGTTTTCTCCTCTGCCTAGTTCGACTTCATTTTCAAAAATAGTATTACTGCTGTGGAAATTTACATAACACAAATAAACACAAATCGTCAAACAATTGTTTATTTGAGAAAGGTAATTTATTTTCGTATCATATGAAACACTTTGCGCACCATGTTGGAAGATACTGTCACGTATGTGCTAATACTATGAATCAAATTTCAGGAACAAGTCTAAAATATTCCTCCAAATTTCGCACAAAAATAATTCCCCTAAATCGATTTATTAAAAATTGTTTTATTCGGTATAAGCTATCGCGAATGTCATATTCATATAATTTATGAAGTGTAGGGAAAAGTAATATAATTACATTTTGATATAATTCGCATCGTAGGTAAGTACATACAGGTCATTTTAATAGCAATCCTACGTCAATTTGCCCACAAGCATGTAACTGACAAAATATGTAATTTCTCAGTAATAAAATAATTCCAAATTACTTTTATTTCGCATTGTAATTGACGTCTCACAATTACAGAATCATAGTTGGAAGCGTAAAGTCGCTAGTTATAGTTCATGAATATTGAATTCATTATTAAAAAATTACGATTGCATATTAGTTTTATATTTCATGCTTCCTTCATAAGTAAGGTTATGCAGAATAGGTATGATTTTCATAAAAGCAGATAACGTTTGATTGAGAAAATGTCTATAACCTAATTGTTGCACATATTGAAACATTCAACTTCCTTGCGTATATCTTCCCCATTATGGAGTCAGTTACGCATATTGATTTATATGCTTTAAAAGTCACTACTTTAAATTAATGCTTACATGAGAAAACTATGAAAGGAAAACGAATAGTCTCATATCTCTATTATTTGCTATACACACTTAGAAATTCAAAACATTACAAATCATGTTTGATGTCAAAGGGAAGGGAAGGAAAGGGTGATTGATCTTAGTTACACTTAAAGATATGAATAAAATAGCTTTTAATTGTATTACCCAATCACTAGTCAAAATTTCTGTTAATCAGATCACCATATTCTCCTCTCTCAACCTATGAAAATTTCTTTTATTCTCGCTAAATTTCTAATTGCTTAGGTTTTCTGGAAATAAAAATGTCCAAATCGGGTATTTTTTCACTAAGCTAATGTGCGTGCCAGTATCACACTTAGGCATCCTAAGTTTCAACGCAGACGTAATCGATCTTGTCTAATAACTATGGGACGGTTTGGTATCGACTTTTCGTAATTACTTTTCCTATATTATACAAGCGTTTAATCGGTAACATTTTTTACGCGTATTTTCCAGTTTCCTGGCATATTAAGTTAAGATCGCCGATTGGCAACCAGCCATAATAATTAAATGAATAACTTACATTAGAATGAGAGCAAATTTACGCTTTGTATTTTATTTCTATACAGTGCATCTTTCACTAGCTTACAAAAATGAATATCGTCGTGGTAGCATCCCCGACAGAGATGTTGCTGTGGTACATCACTGGACTCACATTCGGAAGGACCCTAATTGGATACTCGGCCCGGCCATCCTGTGGAGAGGATTTGAAAATATAAAAAAAAACTGATGAAATTACAAATTTTAATTAACTTTCGATTGTTTCCCGAAATCACTCGTGGTCAATGTTGGGGTGGTTCCATACTTCAGGCTACGGCCAGTTCCATCACCGCTCCCGCCCTCCAATCATCTTGCTCCGTCTCTAATGACCTCGCTGTCGAAGAGACGTTAAGCCCCTACTACGTACCATCATGGAAGCATCGATCACAAGAGTGTGTCAAGTTGTAAAAAAAATACATTTGTTACTATTAAGAAAACACGTTGCTCATATTAATAAAAAACAAAAGAGATATATGCAATTCTCTACTAAGATAATTGTTATGCGTTTATTTAAACGGTAAGCTATGGAAATACTGTTCCGAATCTCGTGCTATTAATACTATTTACATTACAACTAAGAGGCAATGTTTAAATGAAGTCGGTTAGTATGTAAACGTGTATGCTTAGCGTCATTTAAAGAACCGGGCCAATTGGAATGGAGCCAGTTTACCGAGCACCCAGGAAATAGGGAAGGCATGTGGCATGCTTGGCCTGCATCACGGCACCATCACAGCATTCGTCTAAAGAGACTTAGGAAAAACACGGTACCTCTAGAGTAGGAATCAGGTGTGTTACCATTGCGCCACCTCACTCACACACACACACACCAATATATACGATAGTGTGAGTAGAGTACTTCTATCGTCCTATACCAACATAAATTTTATGTTGTTAACTAAGTGTTCCGGGAAATCAGCAGCGTTGATATTCATACACAAAATCATACGCTCTCCCACCAAAAATAATTATAAACGCCCCGAAGCGTGTACTGGCGAGCCTTATGTCTGAGTAATACCAACTTTAAAATACAATTTTGATACATATTAAACATATAAATATATATGCGGTACTTTGCTTCGGTGCATTATTTAAATTCTCTGGAAATACATCAATAATATTGTTTATTTCGCTAACGCAAATATTGACATTTAAAACATTATTCAAACGTTATTTAATGTATTGTCAAGAACACACTTGTTGTGCTGACGCCACGAATAACATTTTGTGAAATTGCAACATTCGTACAAAGTGAAAATAAGAATACAGATTTATTACGGTTGATTGGTAATTTTTAAAACCTCGCTTAGGATCTTATTTTCTTTCGAACTTGTATTATTTTGTTAAAATTAACGCTGCCATATGCCATCTGACTTTATTCATGCGGCATTCGTGTGGTAACAGTACAATTGTCAGGAGAGCAAATGTGTTAAATCCCGAAATTTAGTGTTATTTTATGTATAAAAGAAGAAACGCTGACTTCACTATCCCTAAATTAAAACATTACACTTTCAATACAACGTCAATTCTTAGAACTATTATAAATAGTCATCTACCAACTTAACTATGAGTATGTATCCCAGTGCGAACTTCAGCTTACATGTATGTAGTTATGAGAAGTGATTTTTTCAAACGTAGATTTCAAAAGTGTTTACTTTACCATGAATAACCTTAATATGTATAGCGAATATTTAGCTCTGCGGTAAGTAGTTGTGCATTTTTTGGACCATAGAGCGGTTGCAACATAAATAGAACTAGTGTACCGTAACAGACGACACACAGATGTGACCGATTCCAAGCGGAGCCCAGGTATTCGGCGAGGGGGTTGTAAAGTAGCACGTGCGAATGCGGCTTGCTGCGAGCCGCAGCGGTGCCGCCTGGCGGATCAATACACGGCCAGTTGGAAGTAGTCCCTGGAGGCGGGGAGGTCAGCACGCTAATTCGCCGCGCAGGGGATTGTCGGCATTTAAAAGGTGACGCAGGGGAGCGGCTGAGTGTGTGGGAGGGTGGTGGAGGGGGGAGTGCAGCCTCCCACGCCCTCTCGGCCGCAGTAATCTCGGCTCTGACGTCACTCGCAGCACTTTCTCCTGCCTTTCCTTTTGTTCCTACTTTCCCCCGGCATTCCTCGAGCTCCATCCCCCAGCCAAGAGCCTGAGACTTCATCCTGCCGGCCTGCCGCCCTGCGAGTGTGGGGTAACCTTCATGTTGCCACCTAGGAGCTGGGCACTACTTTCTGCCTAAATCCTGCCCGGCAAACTGTCTGGTCTGATAAATACGTATCGTGCCATTTGGCTGCACTGCCAAACGTTTGTTCTCATAAATTACATTATTGACCCTGACCACAAACTGGGGCTTCCTTGACCCTGACCTAAGGACCTAAAAATCAAAAAGTAAATTTTTTTAAAAATCAAAATAAAATCTTAAATAAATGGATGGGGGTTAGAGGAATTGAATAAGTTGATACTGAAAAAATTACGAATTTAAGATAAAAACATTACTGAAATATTATTAAAAGCTTAAAAAAATGCTATATTGGATAAATTAAACATGACCAATAAGAAAAATTTTGGAAAATTTTTATTTTTGGAAACTTCAATGTAGGAGGTCAAGAGTTCGGTTCTCGTAAATATAGCGGAGCACAAACACTCCTAGTACGGTAACCAGCAGATGACTGAACCCTAACGCTATGTTTCAATAGCTATTTATTCGTATTCCCATTGGTTTTGTGTCACATCCACCCAACCCCCCAACCACTTCACATTTCGCCCACCATTTTCCCACTATTTCTCGACCCTACAATTAAAACTATACTGCGTTATATATTTTATGATGGCGTCTCATTGCTCGCTCGTGTTTATCTGTTAGTTATTTCACATCTTGACTTCTGCAGACAATTAATGTGACCAAAGTCGCACCACATCACAGTTCTTTGTCTCATGCGAGGGGCAACATACCGTTCTCTCTATTCTGGCCTTTTCAGGATACAGTTTTGTAAGTTATTTAATTTTTAACTCTTCCATCACAATGCGAGAGATATTGGTCGTGCTCACAATTACTAATAAATATACCTAACAAAGTATAAGATCTAATCAAATTTTTCGAGTTATTGGTCAGACTAGCGAACTGTTGGAGTATACACTATATGATCAAAAGTACTCAGACACCGAAGCGAAACTGTACCATGTGTGTCCCTCGGGTGCCCAGTAGTAGACATTCATATTGAGTGGACCCACGCATGATCTTTATTATAGTTGTAAGCCTGCGGGAAAGAGTGTCAGCCAGGCGATGGAACGTCTCCGGGGGAGTGGCCGACCATTTATCCTGCAGCACCGAGGCTAGTATAGTAAGTGATGTGGGCCATTGGGTTCTGGCATGCAGTCGCCATTCCAGTTCATCTCAGATGTGTTCTATGTGATTAAGGACAGAGCTCTAGGATTGCCAGTCGATTTACAAACCCTATCGTCCACAAACCACTCACAAACAGACCATGCTTTATGGCATTGGGCATTGTCACTCTGAAACACACAGATTTCATCTCTTCATAAAAATGGTCTTCTACCATAGACAACATTCAACAAGTCAAAATANGGCATTGTCACTCTGAAACACACAGATTTCATCTCTTCATAAAAATGGTCTTCTACCATAGACAACATTCAACAAGTAAAATTCCCTTATTAACTTCCACTATTAACATACCGCATAGTATTACGATAGTACCAAGTCATTTCCTCGAAAACCACCTCTACACTACCATCTCACCGCGTTTAAACGTCACCATAGACACTACACAGGCTCGCATCAGGCGTTCACCTGGCATTTGCCACACCCAAACCCTCCCATCGGACTGCCGCATGGCAACGTGATTCATTACTCGCTTCAGTCGTCTACAGTTATCTACATTCCAGGGGCAGCACTCTTTGGACTATTATACTACCGAACGTGGTACTGTGCATTCACAGGCGAAATGTGCAGTTAATCGGCGGGTACTTAAGATCTCAAACGCATTCCTCGTAACTCCTGGCGCTTGGTCATGGTGCCATATGCACGATTAGTGGCACTGCGGAGTTCATAGGTGATGCTATCACACCATACCACTTTCTTCAATGCTTGGTGGTTCCTATCTGTCAACTTGGGCAATATGATAAGGGTGGAAATGTCCCTGACGGATTGCTAACTAGTGTGGTAATTGATAAGTACACTACATTCAAAGACATTGAGCTCCCTTTCTGCACCCATTCTGCAAGTATCGCTAGCACAGGCGAACATAGAGCTCTCTGCCTCCTGTTATAGCAGCAGTGGTGGTCGTAGTGACATAAGCGCGAGTTAACTTTTACAGAGGGGTGTCTAGATACTTTTGATCAGTTAGTATATCAGTATAAATTTATAAAATAGACTACTGGACATTAGTAAAATTAGATTGTAATGTCCATATCAGATATTTATAATCGAGTCAGTGTTGCATAATGTACACTATCCAAGATAATTTACACCTAGATTTTAAGTTGTTAAATTCCCATTGTAAATGAGTCNCTCCGCCAACAACTTCCCAGAATCCTTGCAGATTCGGGGAATTTTAATGGCTTCGTCGATGTAGAAACGACGTTTTGGACTTATTTAAAATTACCATTGCAAAAATAGATGAGGTTCTACAAAATATATTTGCTTTCTCTTAAGACGAATGGAGAAGAATATCGTTATTCACCTCACCATAAAATTCCGAGATAACGGTACAATTAAATTATAATTATGGATCCAATCAAACTATAAGAAACAAGAAACATTCGATAAAGGTACGCACATGTAGGTATTTAAAACGACGAATTTGCATTTGTACGTGACCGATGACATATAAAATAAAATATAGTAAAATTTATATGGGATAAAAATTTAAAGAAGAAGAAACTTACAAAGAGCAGTGTTCGCGGTGGATTGGTAACGGTAAGCTAGATTTACTGTAAACCAAGATTAAATACGTATATTGGCAATGTGTTATACCACATTTGCTTATAAAAGAACTTCTCCCCTAATGCGAAGTGCTGGTTTTGGGAGAGTTACTTACTGCCTGAGTTTGATGGCTATGTCGCCAATGAGTCGGAAATTGTGGGCCAGCTATGCTTATAAAAATTTCTTAAGGCCTAAAATGTTATACCTACATTCCGGGTGTTGGAAATAATATCCACACACTGGCTTTCAAAGGCTAAATTCTAAGGGTTCACAAGTGGCAGTCTATTCCTATAAAAATCATGATTTAGACGCCAAAATCCACCGCGAATAATGTGCTTTGTTGGTTTTCGTCCTATTGAGATATTCCTCGTATACAGGAATTTACAACCCTTTCTATTTCGTCTGTTACATAAAGGGGTTTATTGTATGTTTTATGTGTCCGGTTGTCCAAACCTTCGTTGAATGTTGTTTGTTTTTTTATAGTTGCATGAAGCCATAAATTAAATTTTAATGGACCATTATCTTGAACGTCGTTAGTGAGCAGACAAACGATAATCATCTTTATTCGGCTCAAAAATATTCAAATGTGTTCTGTAAATCTGTAACTACTTTCACAAATTAATTTTGTTTTAATTGACCCTAAACTATTTTTCTGCCTCGACAAAGTCATTAACAATCCCAGAACCTGCCGCGATTCTGAGACCCGACTGAAACACAGCGGTAATCAAAAATCTTGTAACCTTGGTGTATATATCCATAAAGAGTGTACACTACGTGACACAGAAGTAATTACATCCACCTGATATGACTATGTTACTAAGCTACGAAATTTCAGTATACGAGATTACACTTGTGTACTCAAATAGCTGGCAGTCAATGCAAGTACTTAAAATGTTATCGGATTTTTTTGATCGATATATATATATATCTGGATCGTGTGTTTATAAATAAATATCTGTATCGTGTATATATATGTATATCTGTATCGTGTGCATATATATACACTGAAGAGCAAAAAAAAACTGGTATAGGCGTGCGTATGCAAATAACAGAGGTATGGAACCAATCAGAGTAACGCGATGCAGTCGGCAGCTAGATCGGTTACTGCTGCTACAATGGCGGGTTATCAAGATTTAAGTGAGTTTGAACGTGGTGTTATAGTCGGCGCACGAGAGATGGGACATAGCATCTCCGAGGTAGCGATAACATTTGGATGTTCGCGTACGACCATTTCACGAGTGTACCGTGAATATCGGGAATCCGGTAAAACATCACATCTTCGACATCGCTGCGGCCGGAAAAAGATCTTGAAAGAACGGGACAGACGACGACTGACGAGAATCATCAAACGTGACAGACGTGCAACCCTTTCTCAAATTGGCGCAGATTTGATTTGTGGTCTGCCCTGCAGGATTCATGGTGTTAATTGCCTCCTGCATACCTTGAGACATTAGTCGAGTCCATGCCACGTCGTCTTGCGGCACTTCTGCGTGCTCGGGGTTAAGGGGGCTACACCATATTAGGCAGGTGTACCAATTTTTTTTGGTTGGTCAGTGTGTGTGTGTGTGTGTGTATATATATATATATATATATATATAAACACACACGCACTATCACACCAAGCTATGGTAGAGAAATGGTTGGCGAGTAATGAAGGGGTTGAGAGGGGGTGGACGTAAAGCCAATGATTTGTTGAACGGGGAAGTTAAGAGGAAAGTCGGCTAAACAGCCAATGAAATACAATGACGGGGGTCAGTCGTCTGCTGGTCACCATACTAGTAAAGAACGCTCTCTAGCATCTTTAAGAGAATGTTATTATACAGCCTCTGCCCACATATGAGTCTTGGAAAAAGTATATTTTAATTTGTTTCCGTAATTTCCTAAAAAAATTACTAGTTTTCATTTTTAAATTTATTAGATAATGCATTTTTTTAACAAAGTCTTATTATTATTTTTTTTAATAAAGTCTTATATTTTTAAGTATTTAATAATTGTAATAAAATCTGAATATTATCCTACGGACTCGCATTCGGGGGACCTGAGTTCGAGTCCCGGTCCGGCCATCCTGATTTCTGTTCTTCCTTGGTTTCCCGAAATCACTCCAGGCGGATACTGAGTTGGTTCCCTCCATGGCGGAGTCCTGCTTCTGTGAGCAACTTGCTCTGGCGTTGCTGTCGACGAGACATTACGTCCTACCTACCTAATACGTCCTAAATGAGCACTGGAAGGAAAGAAAATTACTGTTACCAAGACGAGTGTGCTCGTCATGATATGTTGACCCCAGGTAGAGGTACTCCCTGGTGCATTTACAAGCACGTGCGTGTGGCGAGTACGGTGGAGTAGAGGGTAGCATTCATATGCAGTTTGCACACAAGCTCTTACGGAAAGATGGTTCGCCAGTGTATTTCAGCGAGGACAGTGACGGGCATATGCACTGTGTGTGTGGCTAGGTACATCTTCACGAGAACGAAGTCAACACGATGTTGAAAGATGTAATACTGGCGCGAACATGCTGTATACAGGCGCTCGCTTTTATGCCAAGTCTGCTTCACGCCTGCAAGTGTCGTGCACTATCATTGGGTGGCTTAACTCGTTACGGTTGTAGTAATGGCCACTCGCTTCTCATCGACTGTGATGTTTTATATGTGTGTCTTGTTGCAATGTTTATACATTAAACGTAGTCTTTTTTTTATTAAATATAATTCATTTTACATTACGTTTATCAGATTATCTCCAATGTTTATGTATACAATAATTTATATGTATTGTATATATCTACGACGTTATCTGCAGTTTTACATTTTACCCGAAGCCACTGCTGGAACGAACAGAGTATGAGGGTTTTCTCAGGGTAATTTTATTTTTTAATTAAACGGGAAAAAATATTTCTTTCTTTGGACGACCACTCCTCCATTCTGAGTGATGAGCTAGTTGATTCTTGGTCAAAAAATTACTAGATCCTCGGTATCTTCTACTTGAAAACTGTCAGTTTAAACTGCGTTTCCAATAGCTGACTCGAGAAAATGAACATTGTTCCACAAGTCGGTTACTCTTCGTCTGAGATGTGCATTGTTAAACTTTGGTATTATACGTTTTTTTTTAACTCGAAAATATCGTGGTGGGCACCCTCCTACACCAGTCCAAATTTTTTTCAGGGGACAGCATGTGTTTTGAGGAGAGAGAGCTTAGCAGCGGAAATGGGTGAGGACCTTTAGGTCGGTGAAGAAGGTCAAGTGTCCCGAGAAAATCTGCCTGACATCGCCAAGTCCATCACGGGTGATACTGTTGGCAACGGCATCAATCACGCTTCCCAAATGCGCGAAAGTACAGGTGCGACCCCTGCCGGGTATCAAACCTAGCTCGCCTTGATGGGAGGCGTGCGCTCTGGTAGCTGTGCAACTGCTGTCCAGAGGATGGTGTGAAGTACTGAGCGTGTCCGGTCCTGTGTCGGTGCCAAATAATCATTATACAAAGGGTACCTGATCTCCACTGCCAGGTTTAGTAGTTCTCTGGGATTGTGATTATCGCAGTTTTCACAGAACAGTTTGTAAATATTCATGCATCGGGAACGGCTTGCATATATTGCTGCTGTCATTTTAATGGATTAAATATTTACTTTATCTCTGGCGAAGGACTGAGGTGCGATGTTGAGAACTTTTACTTGTGTAAGGAAGGGCTCGTTTTCACCCTACGGCGCAATGTATAAATAACAAACACGAGGTCACGCCTAAACGTAATCGTCATGGTTCAAAATAGATTTAATCAATATTTACAATTATTTATTTATGATATGATCGTGATCTCTGTTATACCCGACAGTAAGATTTTCATATTAGATTTTTTTCGTAAATATTCAAAGCTATGTTTTTCATCGTGCTTGGTACTGACGGCAGTAGTATTGCAAAGATTATTTCCCGTTTCGATACATATCTGGGTCCATGGGAGGATATTTTTCCAGGACATACTCCCCCATCAGTATCCCAAATAATCACAATTGAAGCGACGCTGCTAGCCGTGAGTTGTGAAATATTCCGTAAATAAAACGAATTATAGTGAGTCATATCTGAATGATTTTTCCTAAGTTTATTCAGCATATATGAGATTTTGATCGGGCTTGAAAAGTTGCGAAAAAGGTAAAGGTCATGTATACGATAATGAAGACAGTGTTGTCGGTGAAAACAGTGGCCATTATTTCGACGTCCTCACATATCTGAAAAAATTGTCTTGAATAATGCAGAAGACAACAAGAACACCGAATACATATTTCTTGAAGACCCCAATGAAAATGTCCATAGATTCAGACATTTGATTGCCTTGCACAGTAATTAGATACCTTTAATCAACGGTGAACTTAACAAAAGGGGTTACATTGAATTAAACTTTGTGTACTCTCCTTCATCAGCAAACATCAGAGAAATACAAAGATTGAATGCATGGAAATGTAAGATAATGCATTTATGTGTTCTAAGTTGTACACTTTTAATTTATTGAACTTTACCCTACTGCTTTCTCAAGAACTTATTTTTTCAGTGGTGTATACAATCAAATGCAAGGTTCTTAAAAAAACCAACGAGAAAGTGCTTTACGGAGAAAATGGTTCAATCTGAAGTATCATGTCTTAAACGGGCGGTTAAAGTCGGCTGGGTTTTGTTCGACACACAAACGAACTAACGAAGGAATGTTTTTGAGGAAGAAAAGGCGAAAATCTTGGCGTGACCCTGCCGGGAATCTATCTTCTTTCGTCTTTTTAGTGAGAAGAGGTCGAGTAAAGAATGGTCTAGTGTTGAGGTGAACCTTCTATGCAAAAATGTGTGTACAAAAGAAGGGATGCTGTACGCGTACTCGTGATGGGAAACGAGAGCTCTAGCCACTACAGTCGCCCTCTCATGTGACACTGTGGTAGAGGCCATCATTGCAAAATCGCCCTGGGGTACCGTTTCCGATGTATAGGCTAAGCTGATGTGTCCAAATCTTTATAAATTCGCAGATTCCTGTAGGCCTTCTGACCTGAGTAATCTCTTCTGCAGCCTGATACTTTTTTTTTTTTTTAATTTTTCGTGGGTAACAAATCTCATATGCGTCTGTCAGTCTCGCCCGCAATTGGGATATTTCGGGTTCTGTGTGTATGTAGGTGTGTGTGTTTGACGTATGAGCCTGTGGAGTATGATCGTTTTCCACCCTTATTTCTAAGTTTGACAGTAACACAAAGTATCTTTGGTTTCGCAGTAATTAATAAAAAATTCAAAAAAAAAAAATATCTACATAACGAAAAATTAAAGGTTGTGAATGAACCAGAATTTATTTAGAAAAATCTGTACATATAAATAATTTTAAACATTTGAAAAGGATTAACATTACTACAAAATTTCATAGTCCCCGTAATGCACTGGCTGCAATATGCTCTAATTTTTCGCATTTGTGAAATCTTTCTTTATATATTTCAACGAGGTTGAAGGGTGGTGAATGATAACTGTATGCTCGTGACTTTCTTGGAATTCGTAATGTGGTACAAATCTGCATGGTGGACTTGTTTCTCGGAAATAAAACTATGTTTTAGTTCGGGCAATTCATGAGGAGTGAATACTATTGATATCTGCTGGATTAGCGGCCGCACACATATACACACATGTTCTCATGTTACTCTTCATTCCACTGAAATCACGTAGCGGTGTTGGCACTCTGAGGGTTGTGGTGGGGTTCTTTTACCGCGGATCAGATGTAATTCATAATGGAGCGGGCGCACATGAATGTATGAAAATACAGAACTTTGCTTGTCAAAGTCAACTATTATTTATGATTTTGTAATTTTGGTGGGTGTACCTTTACGCTAGAGTCTTCTGGTAATATGTAACTTTCCCCTGATAAACTTACTATACATGCATTATTAATGCGTATAAAGAGATCTATATGCTGACAATGGGTGCTAGAAAAATTGCCGCACGTGGAGTAACCATTTCAGTATTTTTTCCCTGCTACCTAAATTTTCTAATATACTGACTTTAAACTTGATAGGAAATGTTTTTAAAGATGAGAGTCAATTCCTGTGTTAGGTGAATGCGTAGTATCCTTCACTGTGTGTATTGGAAACCGTGAGGGTAAGCAAAGTAGTTTTACCTCCCTTTTTGAGCTTTTCTAGCCATGATTACTTTATAGAAAGCAGCATAGCGTATCCTTACACGACACGCAATGTTTTCCAAACACTTAATTTGTTTTTTGAAATAATTACGTTTGTACACATAAAAAAATTTATTTACGTTTTGTAAGTGTTGGCTAGTGTCTCATTCTATATATTTTTTTCTTTAGGTTATAACAAAACTGATATACTAAATATGTTATTTTCGTTAAATTTGAACATAACGGATATTGAAAATATTTTTTTTAACTAACAGTGTTATTTTAAAACTGATGTGTGCAGGATATAAATCGAGATAAAATAAAAATTAACATATGGTTTTAAACACATTTATTTATACACATGCATTACAATAATATCATTTTTCTTCTGCGAAATACTAGAAATATTTCTTTGGTACGTGTTTCTTCTCTGAGTATTGGAGGGCTTTACACCCGTATTTTTTATGTACAATGGCTTCCTCATAGTCATTTATTTAAATGTGTCACGGGTTATCATAACTCAACTATCTTTTGGCTTCGGCATTGCACGGGACACAGCTATATCTTTAATTTTTGCACTCTAGAAGTCTTGTGGTGTACGTCTCAACGAGTTAAAGAAACGGCTGGCAGTGGCATAGCTTATGAAGGTCTACAAAGTTCGTTCCAATGGGGCACGTATTGCCAACGCGACGCTTGGCGTCTTCCAAACACACACACAAGGTAATAGGGAATTATGGCAGAGTCCAATATTGCAGGAATTTCCTAGTACGGAATATTTCCCTCGTCCCACTTAAGTTCGTGCGTTTCGTACGTCTGTAGGCTATACGTCATTGCGTGGTGCGGTCGATGTGCTTATATGGGCACGGCGGTAAAAAAGTGAAAACTTTGGTTTTATCGTCCTCGTCATTGTACGAGATGGCGATATTCTTGATGGTGTACGAGTCCAACGAGTAAAAATTTAGGATGCTGCAAAACATTGCATACGAATTTTGTCATATAACATATATTTAAGTACCCAAGCATACACAGAGTTTCACAAATTTTTTACGTAATTTTTTAAAACTTTATTGAGGTCTATACACATCGGGCACCTGTGTTCTGTGTTGGTTTCCTCACCTGGTATCGTTAGCCAGTAAATTTCATGAAGGGCAGCATTTTCCACTTATACAACTTGCAAGTAGATAGCTTGCATGGGGACGTCGTCTTCTACGAGGAAAGCATCTTCAATGGAGTGGGCATCTTCTAGGGGGAGGGCGTCTTCAACAGGGACGTCATCTTCCACGGGCGTAACCGTCGCGAGGGCTGCTCGGCGGGCCTTGCACCAGCCCCTGCTATGCGACTTGTCGGGAACCGAGGTGGTGCAGCCCTAGGAACACTCCTTGCATGGGAGGCAGCCACGTGTGTCTTCGTCCTGCTGCAGGATGAGTATAAAATAATACCCCAACTTTGAAGGTCTAGCATATCAAAACCGGACAACACCAAACAACCTTCTTTGACCAATCAAATTAACTGTGGAACCATAAAGTTTGTTTAACATGCGTTCATATATGTTAAATGTGACAACCATGAGCAGCCTGAACGACATCTACGGGAATCAAACTCGTTCCACTCTCTTGTCAGTATGTCCAGTGTTACGGTTTGGATGGCGTTCGTAACTCTTATTTTGTGGCGGTGAGGGGGTAGCGAGCTCGAATTCGACATGTCAATGTGAAGGGGATGGTCTGATGTTTACTTTATGGTGCGCCACCCCATTGGCACCTAGCTGTTCGCGGATGTCTGAACGAGACGTTGCCGCAACGTTGGATTGGTCGAGAAGCAGCTGGTGACCAGACTCTTCACCACTGGCCCCCAAGAAGCCAGGATCTTACCCCGTGCAATTGTTTTCTATGGAGGTACATAAAGGATCAAGTGTTTCGTCCACCATTGCCGGCTAACATTGACGACCTCTCGTTGGGGCAGTAGGCATGGATCATGGTGCTGGCCAGGACGTCTCCTGACCAGAATCCTGACCAGAACCATGATTCGTCGCTGAACACCACTCGTCACCAATCCGCGCGCTGCCATGCTGAGCGTTCCTGGCAGAAGCTCACACGTGCTCGGTGATGCTCAGGTCGTAGTGATAGACGTCGTGTGGGACGTAGCGACGACCTATGGTTCTCTGCTAGCCGCCTGGATATAGTACTGGAGGCCACGGTGTCTCCCCAGCTGCCTTCACATGTCTCTCGATAGTGTACAGCGATGCTTTTTAAGTGCTTACAGCCTGTCGCACGATGAAAAGATTCTTCCTACTGGTTGTCCGCCGGTGTTGACCTGAACCTTCTCGATGGGTGTGTGTACTCTCCTGTCCCAACTGCGTCCAACACCGACTCAAAGAGTAAGCAGAATGGTTCAAGTGGCGAGAAATGCGCCAAAATGTCCAACTCGCCTATCAGAGGCCAACGATGCTGTCTACCTCAAACTCATCTAACTGGCCAAATGCTTGTCGAATGCGTCGTCGGGGCATGCAGTGTGTTCACTGAACTTGGATCTGTGGCTCGCTCACACTTCTACTACGGCCTTATTCGGTGTCTTGCAACCATGAATGATGGAAGGTCATGTATGCCCCCTAGTGTACATCTGCGCAAGCAAACGACGTTAAACTGAAATTGACACATGTCGGGCAATGAAGATACTGTGTGGCAACCTTCGTTGTACTCGCGCGATTCGTTAATTGTTGTCGTGTATTTTTGCAAATGTATGTATAATAAATACACTTATATGTATCTGAGTGTTGGTTAGTTAGTGAGGATTTAAGAACTTTGCTCTCGACTAGCGATGGAAATGTACATCGAAGTATTACTATTTTCGTACAGCTTAATGCGTCTTATTAGCTTTTTAAAAATTACAAGTCAGTGTACGAAATGAACACATGAGTTTTGATTTCTCAAACTGCTATGCTTTCCAATTTTTTGTCTATTTACTAAAATTTAAATCGTATTCCGCAGTCCAAACTAAAGAAATTGTGGATAGTCTATTTTCCGTAGGCTCAAATGTGTAAATGGGTAAGTTTCAACAAGGATGAAAAAATAACTCTGATTCATTTGTTGTTAATTTTCAGCAATCACACACTCTAAGCATAAATCAGTTAGAATTGAGCCAAATCACTGAAAACAGTGAGAACTGAGCAACCGGTAATCAGTCTCAGATAACTAATTAATATAAAAATTGAATTTCACTGATTTATTTGTGATTTCCCACAGAATGTCAATAATTCAACCACTATAAATCATTTGTTTCCAGTTAATTTTGTTGATTCGACGGTCAGCAGTAGCATATCAACTGATTTTCAGTGAACGTAAGTTCACTAATTGATATCATGGATTCGGATTTAAGTGCAGTAACGTTTGCTGTACAATAAAATGAAACAAAAAGATGTTTTTTCACGTTGTCATATACCGCACACGCATTTCTACAGACAGTTATTTATCACAAGAATTATTGTGGTTTGGATTTAACCGACGACGTGGGTGCAGCTACCGTCATGATGGCTTCTTCAATGCCCGATGAAAAATCGACACATTCAACATCCGTGACACGGCTTAACCCAAAATACAAGTGTATTCAAAGAGCAAAGTCAGCAAGTGTTTTTTTCCTAAATGTGAACGATGTGAACATGATTTAGATTCATGTCTTGGCTTGATCTTACACCGTTACTAGTGTCTGAAGATTCAAATCTTTATTGGAGTCAGTACTTTTAAACTTGTGTTAATCAACTCGTTTCTCAGATTTAAGAGGGTAATTAGTACAAACCGCCAATCTGTCCACGACATGGGTAAATTATATGTAAATAAAATTATAATAAAAAATTTTTTTCGAACATTTTAAGCCACACGCCTAGTGTCTTCCTTCAGTTTTCTTTACAGTATATTGACATAGAACTTTGGCGGTATTTTCCTATAACAGAAACACCCGGTAAATTTAGATAGACAACTTAACTTTATACAGGTAATATCTTTTTGCCGCGAAGCAAAGTGATGATTGATAAACATTTCTGGTATTTTCAATAACAGCCCAGCAACTCTAAAACCCACCCCTTGATCAAATTAGTTTACCACCGAATTTTCATAGTAAGCGTAAAACAACACTTTTCATTGCAAAATTATTAATACAAATAATTTGTTATTAAAAAAAACATTACTTCAGCTACATCATTATGAATAATTATGGAGCGTTTTTTCTCAATATGTTACGTATTTGCTACCTGCAGTACCATCATTCCATAATTAATTGAAATGCATGCTGTGGATTCTAAGACATTAAAAAGAGCGATCTTCTTTCTTTTGATCTTTCGTACCCCTACTCTTTCTCCCTCCCTATCGCTCTCTCTCTCTCTCTCTCTTTCACTCTGAGCAACTGAGATGGCTGCAACGTAATTATGACGTGGTCACAAGAACACGAGAACGAGAGAGCGCTCTATGAGCCAGTTTAGGCACTGTCTGCGGACTCCAGGATTCTTAATATTACAATGGGCGTTTGAAGCCAACTGGCTGCTCAAGATTCATGCGGAGCTTCAACCCAAAACGTTACACGCTCATCCTCCTTGCCGCTAAAGCATAACGCACTGGTGTGACCGACAACAAAGCAACATTGTTTGTGAATGAAAATAGTGATAATTCTTCATTATGACATTTTGAAGCGTGAAAACTGCAAGTTCCTTTACTGTGGACGACAATTCTCAACATGCATGTATAAAGTTCTCAGCAGTATCACTTTGCATAAGTTCGCCATCCACCACTGACATGCTTAGATTAGTATATTAGGATGTGAATATTTCCTGGTTCTGACAGATGTGTCTTCTCAGTACGATTCTTCGTAACTGATGCACGTGTAAAATACACTCAAATAACTAACTGCCTAACATATAAAACGAAAAGTTACGATTTTATCTAATGAACATACTGTTCTGTACATAGATGCAACTAATATTGATGAGGTTTTTAAAAACTTCTGTGATAGGTAGTCTTTGGCGTCTTGTTCTCAGAGACGTAATTAGGGATGGAAACAAAACATATGTAACACTAGTGACATAATTACAAGTGCACACGTACCTTACTTGAAACTGGCACCGAGAGCCACTCGTACCGTCAGCAACCGGTGTATTTGTAATTTTCTCACCAGCGTTACTCAGGTTCTTGGTTACATCTGTTATAATATCTCTATCCGCCATTTTGAAAATAAGCCCCTCTGGTGTGGCCGAAGACTACAAAAGTTTAATATCCTTACTACATAAAATTGTGTACCGAGAATGGCGAAGTTCATTTCACGAGTTCAAAAGTTTTGGAGACACTCACACGTGCACAACCGCACATACATGCACACAGCCACGCAGACAGGACAGTGACGTCATAAGTAGGCAAATTCGACTTAGAAAACCATGCTTAGATATGAGAAGATTATATTTGGCTATACAACTTCCAAGAAAACGTGTATATTGTTGACATAATTCTGTAGCTGTTTTACACTGCAAAAAGTACTTTTTCAAGGTAGTACGTAATAAATTTGATATTAAGTACTACTGTGAACTTCCTTGCATATTTCCCTCCAGTGAAAATACATGTAAATGTAAGTACACTGCATGACGAGAAAAACTGCTGTCTTGCATGCAGGTGTGATATGGCAAAACCCCTTTTACATCCGTTACTTTTCGTCTTACAGCTTCGTAACTAGTATGCCTCACCACANGGGGGGGGGGGGGTAATAATGTGGCTCAAGTGTATTTGCTTGGTTTAGACCTTTAAGTTTACAGATGGGTAATTGCACAATTGCTATCGAAAGAGTTGATATTAGCGTGGGTTCTACCCCATATATAACTGATGGTACATATAATATATTCTTGTTAGAGTACGCTGTGGTGTCTTATGCAAAAGAAAATATGTATTTATTTTGCAGGTTTACAGTACACTGTAAGTTGAATGTTTCATGACTTATTGTTTTATAGAACTTGAATGTTAAATCCCGGAATTGTTGAGGACATGGAGGTTGTATATTTTAGTCTCAGCTGGGCTCATATATGTGTATATTTTTACGTAATTTAGAAATGTTATAACGCTAATTATAAACATCGGAGCCATTGGCGATTTGACAAATATCTACGAATTTAATATACAACTGTTAGGATATTTATATTTCATTGCATTAGGCTTAGAGTCGTGCATATTTAGAGTGATGTGTTTCGACAAGCTATCTTCACTGTTGTAGACCGGCAACATCTGAAGGTGGAGCTCTGCAATTATCGCCGGAGGTAGAATCATCTGCAGAAGGGTGAGCTCACAAATTCAATCATGTCAGCAGTTATTGGATTACATGGCTTCGCAACATTAACAAGCGGTGCCTGTGTGTTGTTCTGCTTGCTTTGCGCTGTTGCATTCTTATAACAATTTACCGGCTCATAGAATTCGTAAAAAAATCATCCAGATTCTAAATGTTTTATGGTCCATGTGTTTACTAACAACACAAGAAGATTTGTCATAACTCAGTAGCGTCTGACTTTGTAACTAATCATATGGCATTTGCAGTACAGTGCCTTCTTTCCCAGTTTTTCTGAGTAGTACATTGTGAGCAATAATAGCATATGTACTAATTAAGAAATGAATAATACTAAATGTGCAAATCTTCAGTGTTATGTCAGCTTTATGTGTTTTTTTGTAGGATAAAGGACATGCGTACTAACACATTGCTTGTGTTAACATATATATTTTTCCACTGTAACTGCAATTTTTAATATTCAGTGATATCCATTTTCACTGGAATTGGTAAAAAAATATCAGTAGACCTAAATATTATGTATGATGTTTATAAATTCTATAATATTAGTTACAATACGTTTGTCTATGTACATTTTTCAACTACGACGCTACTGATGGATAATCCATGAACAGAGCATGAGAAAAATATAATTTAACATTTGTATAGGGAATAATTTGGAAAACAACAGAAAGAAACACACGCTCTCTGCCTGCGTCTAAAAACGATTAAAAAAACATGGGGTGTGGCTGTGTCGGGGATACGGCCGTTTGTTTTGCGTGAATACGTCTACGTTTTTACGTTCCCGGCACCGCTTCACTATATCATATGGGGTTTCATGGGTATCACTGTATTGCTCTTGAGATGCTCTTTCCAACCGTATACGATTTTTGTATTTCGACTTGGCTTTTTGACGAGTATATGCCGACATTTGGTTAATTTTTCAATTTATTTTACTTAAAACTCATAAAATTTCACCACAATCACGCCACACAAATGTTTTATAAACTCAATCGATTGAGCTCAACGAGNTTTATAAATTCTATAATATTAGTTACAATACGTTTGTCTATGTACATTTTTCAACTACGACGCTACTGATGGATAATCCATGAACAGAGCATGAGAAAAATATAATTTAACATTTGTATAGGGAATAATTTGGAAAACAACAGAAATAAACACACGCTCTCTGCCTGCGTCTAAAAACGATTAAAAAAACATGGGGTGTGGCTGTGTCGGGGACACGGCCGTTTGTTTTGCGTGAATACGTCTACGTTTTTACGTTCCCGGCACCGCTTCACTATATAATATGGGGTTTCATGGGTATCACTGTATTGCTCTTGAGATGCTCTTTCCAACCTTATACGATGTTTGTATTTCGACTTGGCTTTTTGACGAGTATATGCCGACATTTGGTTAATTTTTCAATTTATTTTACTTAAAACTCATAAAATTTCACCACAATCACGCCACACAAATGTTTTATAAACTCAATCGATTGAGCTCAACGAGAGCTGTTGATTAAAACTTAACCGAGCGTCGTAGCTACTCCGCGTCAAAAGTTATACTACGCGGAAATTATGAGACGCGGCGAAACGAACTCAAAATGGCGGTGCCCCCACCCCCGCCACGCGCGACGCTTCGCAGTCCTCACGCAAAGTAATAAATTATTTGATCCTTTGGCAATCGAGTGGTGTAATTGAATTTTATATGAATACGATAGATTCGGAGCTGCAATGCCAAACTCTATTACCCGATTTGGTTATCATTAGATTTTCTGGATTGCTCATTATGGTTGCAAATTTAAAGACTCAAAAACAAAGACAAACATTAAACAACACCGACAAGATACGGCTGCAGATTTTTTAATAAGTAAGTTCAAATTTTTAAGCGCCTTCGTGTAAACTATGTCCAAGGAAGGTGCATTGCACTGAAAACGTGCTTAAACATAAATATAACATATATGTTAAGGAACCTATTTGAAATAAAAACTTATGCCTCTGGATAGTATGTAACTAAATAAAGATATGCCCCCGCTACAAGATCTTTGGCTTTCATCAAATAATTAGCGATGGCGATGCAGTTGGCCCGACGTAAGTTTCCTCGGCTAAGAAGTGCAGGTATTTTCGTAAGAGAAATAGCTATTTGAGGCCTGATACATACCCATTCGTCCGCAGTCACAAACAGTTGGCTTGCAGATAGTTTACTGACATGAAATAAACTTTAACTGGTATGTTACATCCTTACAGTCACGGTAGTCGACAGATTCCTTGCTAGTCAGGAAATATCATGCCTATTGTCCAGTGTAGTGCTGCAGCAAATTCTCTATGTCATTGCAGCTTTAATCACCGCTACTTGATGATCAGACCAGGTCGGATGATAATTCCCTTTCCTAAGCAACTCGAAGACGCCTAAACAAACAGGCCACCGCACAGTGCGCAAAATACTCGTAAATTCCTCTCACGATGCGAACCTTCGGCAAGAAAAAACCTTGCAATAGTTTGGATCAGCGCAAAGGTCTAGCCGTCTAATAAAAACACTTAACTCTCTTTCCCAACACCCGGAAATCCCTGCTTTAGCTTTCATTCATTATTATGGTTAATATATTAAATAAAATTGTAATCGTAAAGTAAAGTTGACTTTTTCATTGCGTTGTATCCCTGTCTTTTTTCCAAATGCTTATGATATCACTGTCCTGTCTGCATTTCTTTGTGTGAATGTGTGTGTATGTTGTGTGTCTATGTGTTGCCCCTTTTCGCGCTCTAGCCCCCAAAAAAATATCTAAATACTTTTCAATGCGTTGACCGAATTGCACCAAACTCGGTATACATATAGTGCATAATAAGGAAATCGACCACAGCTGCCTCTTATTTTCAAAATAGCGGTAATTTTAAAGTGTATGGCTCTATGACATAATGATTTGGGGAAGTTGGGCACGAGGGCTGGGAGCAGTGGGACTCTTCATGTTCTGTCATTCTGGTCGCCCAGTTACCGTTTTTCCTGAAAATTTCTCTTTTCTTCCTAAAAATTAACAATAAAGAATTTTTCCTTCCAAATTTTTTTTTCTTATAAATTATTTTTTTTTATTTCTCATTTTTTGTTAAAATTTATTTTTTCTCCCTAAAAATAGCACTGATCCCCCCAGTTACAAAAAGTATCCCCCGAAATCAATTTTTCAATCCATGGGAAGGATTTGGTGTTATGGCTTTCGACGCCGGAGCAGTGGTGGCCATATTGTAGTTGTAGTCATAGGGTATGTCAAATCGACACACACCGGCCACCATGTTGTGACTTAGCCCGAATTCCATCTTCAATCCAGGTGATCTTGACCTTTTACCATAACCCTGTGACCTTGAATGACCTTAGACGACAATAAACCAAAAAATCCCAAAAAATTCCAAAAAATCCAAGAAATTTAAAAATCTAGGAAAAAAATCCACCGACATCATCTGACTGCCATGTTGGATGCCAGTGACATTATCTCCAATGACCTTAAAAACCATAACTCTAGAATAAATTGTAAAAAATCGAATAAACTGATAAAAGTGGCCTAGAATATTAATTTACTGACTACGACCCCCATGATGGATGTCGGTAACCTTGACCTTTACATTTGTCCTTGACCATGCTGACCTTTGAACTTGAACCCAAAAAGTTGCAAGAAATTCTAAAAAATTCTATAAAAAATATTGGAAATCAAAATTATTTTTAAAATAATAAAATTTTCAAATTATTTGTAAAAAAAGTATAAAAAATTAAAAATGTTATGTTTGCTCTTACAGGGGAGGGGGAATAGAACTGACCAGCCATCATGCTATGACGTCACCCAACCACCACATTGAATCCAAGTGTCCTTGAATTTGATCTTTGATCTAGCTAGAGTCAGTGAGTGACCTTTGACTTAAAACCCAAGAAATCGCAAAAAAATGTAACATTTCGAAAAAAATTCTAAAAAACATAAATGTTGTAAAACATTAATAAATGAAATTTTTTTTTTTTTCAAAATTTTAAAAATTTTACTACAAAAATTTTAAAAAAATATTTAAAACTTACTTTTCCGGATGTTTTCACAGGACCACGTCCAGCAGATAACTGACCCTCACCAATGTTTCTGATTGATTAATTAGTTGGTTACCCTCAAATCCTTCCAAAAATATTTCTCTTTGTTTGATTACGAGTGCTCCAACAATGTTTCTGTTTGTTTGATTACGAGTGTTCGCTTCACCCCCAAACAGTTTTTTTATTGGTTGATTAATCACTCTCGTTTGGCCTGCCACCAATGAATCTGATTGTATTAATANAGATAACTGACCCTCACCAATGTTTCTGATTGATTAATTAGTTGGTTACCCTCAAATCCTTCCAAAAATATTTCTCTATGTTTGATTACGAGTGTTCGCTTCACCCCCAAACAGTTTTTTTATTGGTTGATTAATCACTCTCGTTTGGCCTGCCACCAATGAATCTGATTGTATTAATGTTCCCATCATCTAACCTCTCACTGAGATTTCTCATTCTGTCGAATGCACTCCACCCACCATATCAAATTTTCTTTGGTCATTTGTTTACTTTTTCATCACCTATGTGACAAGTGTATTAATGATTGACTACGCCACCTGAGGAGCTGTCGATTAAGCCACCATGTTAGTTGTAGTCGACCTTGACCTTGACCCCAGTGACATTTTAATCAAGAAAAATCACAGTACATACAATTGTAGATTACTAGCTGGTCACAACAAGAGGTCATACACACTATCCATACTAGCTAATGACTGACTCCGCCCTAAACTAGTTCCTGGCGAGACTGACTGAGCACAAGACTAACTCCTGACGAGACCAGCTCCTGCAAAACTGGCAAGACCAACCAACAAGACCAACCTGCCACACCATCCATCTATACACACAAAGATGTAAAATCTCGAAAAAAGTATCTAATAAAAATTTCGTAGGTAACCTCATCGCACAGCTTCATCGCAAATTTCTTGCTAAATACTTCTACCACAGCTGACCATTCCAAAGGGTCATACTAACTTACCAAACCAACTGACTAGGCCAATCCACTAGTTGTGAAACATTCCTCGGAAATATATTCTTCATTTCATTCGTTACCCATAGAGAATTCTTCCTTTGTAAATGGCCAGAGTCAGACAAATGTAATCATAACCTTCCTCCTGCACACGCTCAAATATGTTTTATCAAAAACAGACTCTCGCAATCGATTGTTTACACCACTGAATTAATAAGTTACTCAGATAAGCAGAAGGGATTGTATATGAAATTAAGCACAAATACTAAGTATATATAGATTTAATTTATTGTCTTATTATATAAATTTCATCTTTATAATCATTGTGTACAAAAGATCATTACATTTCTCAGATGTTTGCAGATCATGGATAGCAGCCATCAGTCACGTCTGATATAACAACGATCTGTTAGTTCATCGTTGATTGAAGATATTTCTACAATGCGTGAGAGATCCCCGCGTTTGTGCAGGTCAATTGAATACCTGAAACTATACACCATTGCATTCGGGTCTAAGGGAAATATCTAACGAGCGTTCTTAACGCCTTCTGCCTACTCCACGCCACTTGTCAAGGAAACATGTTGGTGAAATGTTTGGGAACGTCGAGAGAATCATTATCCCTCTCATCAGATACTTCATCAACACTGTCGTCATAATCATTATCATCAGTGCTGTCTTCATGATCGTCTTCACTTTCTTTTTCATCCTCAACACCAAGTTTATTTTCCTTTGTAGGGGTCGCATGATCATCATCAGTTTTTAGAGCCGACGACCGTTTATTTCGAAGTTCATCGACATCACACGAAGGTCTTGCAAGTGAACATTCCACAAATACCGACTCTACCAAGCCACGTAAGTCTCTCATTCCTTCATCAGCATTGTATACCTCATCAGAAACGTCTGCAGAATCAGTACCCACCGATGCAGCAAGGAGTATTGACGACATCACTTGCTGTCTTTCAAAAGGCGAATCCTTGCAGATCTCAGCGCGGTTCGTCAACGTATCGCCTTGCATACACTGCATGTGCCCATGTCGTAATGCTCCACCGTGCGAGTACCCTTGTTGCCTGAGAACATTTTGTGTTGTTTATTAACAGGAGGTAACGAAGTCAATGCATGCTGTCTCAAGTCAAGCAAAGGCATGTTACCTTTACATGTACCAGTGTGTCTCTTCATATTATCGGTTCTACAAAATATTACTCCACACATATCGCATGTTAGTATTCTGAAGGTCGGTTTCTTTGAACATTCGCTCTCTTCATGGCGTCGTGCATTCCAACTTCTACTGGATATGTTGGCCCAGCTAACACATTGTTTTCCATGTAATTTTCGAGTAATATATAGAGGTTTGAATAAAGTCGTACGACATTCACGATTGCACTTCGACAGTGGTTTGCATCGTCTTCAAGCATATGTGAATTCAAACTCTTGTACTACTACTGCACAGTGCTGATTTCCCAGTGCTGACTTCTCAGAACACACTTCTCAGTGCTGATTCCTCAGAGCAGACCTCCAGATTACAAACATGCAGCATATGCGACGCAACATTTGGTAGAACCGATAATTTAAAGAGACACACTGGTGTGTGTAAAGATAACACACACTTGTTTGACTCGAGGCAGCATGTATTGACTTCGTTACCTCCTGTTTATACACTACACAAAATTTTCGCAGACTATGAGAGTACTCGCATGATGAATCATTACGACAATGACCACGTGCAGTTTATGCAAGGTGATACATTGACGAACCGCACCAAGATCTGCAAGGATTCGCCTTTCGAGAGACAGCAAGTGATGTCGTCAATACCTCATGCTGTATCGATGGGTACGGTTTCCGCAAACGATTATGATTATATAGTTAATGCTAATGACGGAATAGGAGACCTAGGAGGCCTGGTAGAGTCGGTATGTGTGAAATGTACACATGCAAGACATTCGCATGATGCCGATGAACTTCAAAATAAACGATCGTTGACTCTAAATACTGATGCTGACCATGCGACTCCCACAAAGAAAAGTAAACTTGATGTTGAATATGAAAAAGAAAGTGAATACGATCATGAAGACAGCATTAATGATAATGACTCTGACGACAGTGTCGATGAAATATCTGATGAGAAGGATGATGATTCTCTTGACATTCTCAAATATTTCACAAACGAGTTTCCTTCAAAAATGGTATGAAGAAGGTAGAAGGCGTCAAGAACGTTTCTTACATATTTCCCGAAAACCCGAATGAAATTGTTGATAGGCTCTGTTGATTGACCTGCAAACACGCGCGGATCTCTTGCGCATTGCTGAGATATATTCAATCATCGATGAACTAAAGGATCAGGGTAACATCAGACGACACTGACGGCTACTATCCATGATCTGCAAACATCTAAGAAATGCAATGATCGAATGTACATAATATATAGAAATTAAGAATACCTATAATAGCTAATTAAATTTAATGTATATATACATAGTAATGTGTGTTTAATTCCATACCCAGTCCCTTCTGCGTCTCTCAAAGACTTATTAGTTCAGTGATGTAAACAATCGATTACGACCGTCTCTTTTAGATGAAATTTATGTGACCATTAGAAAGAGGAGGGCTACGGTTTGAGCTGAAGTATTATGTCTTACTCTGGTCATTTAATATGGGAGTGTTTTATATGGCGAACGAACGAAATGAGGAGTATATTTTTTAGGAATGTTTCGCAACTAGTTGGTTGGCCTGATCAGTTGGTTTGGTAAGTTAATATGACACTTTGTTATGGTCAGCTGTGATATAGATGTTTTGCAAAAATATTGCGAAGATTTTGTGCGAAGAGGTTAGCTACGAGACTCTTATTACAAACTTTTTTTCGAGAATGCCTACTATTGTTTGTATAATTTGATGGTATGACAGGTTTGTCTAGCCAGTATTGCTGGAACTGGTGTGGTCAGGAGCCAGTATTGTGCACAGTCAGTATCGGCTGGAACCATTCTTCTTGGGTGGAGTCAATTGTTGGCTACTGTTGTAAGTCGTTATGGCCCCTTGTTATGACCAGCTAACAATGAACAATTGTGTGGACTGAGATTTTTCACAGTTTTCTGTGATTAATGTACTTCGGATTTAGGTCATGGTCTTCTTCAACCAACATGGTTGCTAAATTAATAACTCCTCTGGCGGCGAAGTGTATCATTAATACAATACCATCACCTAGGTGATAAAAAGTATACAAATATCCAACAAAAAAATGAATATGGTGGGTCGAGTGCATTCGATAGCATGAGGAATTGTGAGTGGGCAGGGGAGGGAACAATGAATACAATCAGAAACATTGGTGGCTGGTCCAACGAATGTGAGTAATCAACGAACAAGAAAACACTGCTGGGAGGTGAAGTGAACACACATAATCAACCAATGAGAAACATTGGTGGGGAAGATGAGGGGAACCGATTTATTAACCTATGAGAATCATTGGCGAGGGCCAGTCGTCTGCTGGTCATGGTGCTAAGGGAACCTCCGGAAATGTAAGATTTTTAAATAAGATTTTTTGAATTTTTTAAATATATTTGTAATAATTATTTATGTTAATTATAATTTATGAATGCTTTAATAGAACTTGAAGAAAGGTTTTTTATTTTTTTGGGAATTTTTAAATATTTTTTGATAGCCTATATTTAAGATGAAACATCACTGGGGTGAATATCAAATATCAAGTTCAACGTCACTTAGATTCAATATGGTGGTTGGGTGGTTATAGCATGGTGGCTCGTTGGCTTCAGTCCCCTGTCCACTCTAAGTGCAAACATACAAAATTTACTTTTTATAATATTTTTCAATAAATAAATTTAAAAAATATATATATATTGATTTTTAATTGTTAAATATTTTTATAAGGTTTTTTTAAAATTTCTTGGAATTTTTGGGTTCAACATCAAAGGTCAACAGGCTCAAGTTAAATGGTAAAAGTCATGGTCACCAACAACCAACAGGGGGGTCGTAGTAAGTAACATAATATGCTAGTCGCTTTTTATGAATTTATTCAATTTTTAATTTTTATTTTTGTATTTTTTAAGGTCAATGGGGTCAAAGCCACTGGCATCCAAAATGACAGTCGGGTGATGTCGGTGTAATTTTGACATCGATTTTTTTTTCGCCTTCTTGTTTTTTTTTTATTGTTTTCAATTTGTAGTTTTGTCATCCAAGTTCATTTAAATCTACGGTTTCAAGGTCAAAGGTCAACATCACCTGGATCCAAGATGGTGGTGAGGCGAAGTTACAACATGGCGGCCGGTGAGATCTGACTTCGGACCCTATGTATTGATTTGGCATGCCCTATGCCTATAAAACCAATATGGCCACCACTGCTCTATCCTCGAAAACGATCCCCCCAAATCCTTCCGATGGATCGAAAAGTGCATTTTGAGGAATTTTTTTTGCTACTGGGGAGATCGGTGATTTTTTTAGGAAGAAAAGGGAAATTTTAAAGGAAAATAGAACAATTTGAGGTAAAAAGAAACATTTTGGGGAAAAAGGGAAATTTTGAGGGGGAAATGTTCGTTTTTAAGGGAAAAAATAAACATTTTGAATGAAAATGGGCACTGGGTGACCGGAATGGCAGATCATGAACTGTTCCACCGCCAAGCCACCGCAGCCTTTGTGCCTGACTCCCACAAATTATTCTATTTATGAAATATGAAAGCAGCAACTTCAGATTTAAAGCAAACTTTTAAAATTATATCTCAGAAAGTACCGAACCGATTTTCACCAGATTTGGTTTGATAATTAGCCTGCAGTGGTAGGCCATGTGAATATAGGCGATTTTAATGGATCCGGCGCTTATTTTCGAAACTACGCTCATATAAATATTTAATTTTAAATTGCTATATCTGCCACACCATTTGTAAAGTTAAGACGAATCTTGGCAAACTGAAAGTTTCTATAATCGAAAATGCCAACATATAGCGTGTTTTGCTCCGCATTTTTTAAGATAGCGCCATATTTAAAAAAAACATTATGCCATATCTCGGGAAACAATTAACCGCTACCTACAGAATTTTCCAAACAAATAATGCTACAAAGACCATTTAAAATTGTACGTTTTCAGTAAGTCCCGCACCTATTTTAAAATTTGCGGCCATATAAACATTGTGCTATATTTCTGAAAAAAGTATAATAAAGTTCAAATTATCGTCATACGTGGCAATACCTGTTCCAACAATGATATATGTCTACAGAGAGCCTCTACTCTCCTCCATTTTGTAAGATAGTGTCAGATGGAAAAATATGGTTTTTATGTCATATCTTGGGGCAAAATCAACCGATTACAATAACATTTAGCGAACAAGTAGTGCCAAGGGTGGCCATATAATTTCCGTCTATTGTAAGATTGTCAGATTTTTTATTTTCAAAATAGTAGTTATATAGACATTTTCGCTTAGTATGCTATATCAAAGAAACATTATGATAGCCTCAGATGGCCGTAGAGTGTAGTGGTTGTAACTTCAAAGCACATTAATTTGTAACGAAACTCCTCACTCCACCGCGTTAATCAACTTTTGCTGCACACCTTAGCGACATGTTATAATTTATTCAAGTACTAAGCAATTTCTCATTTGATGTTTATTTTTGTCATCGAATTTTAGTACGTGTCGAAATGAATTATATTTACTTTCAGAGAATTATCTTTCAAAAATTACACAAAACTCCATGATATTTTCATATAATATTCGAGTTTTGCATTTTGGTGGTGAAATCAAAATTGCGCCATTCTAAGCGCTGTAAAATAAATGCTCTAAACAAACCTATAATTGTCCTAACACTTATGCTGAGTAGTGATTTATATCGTTGAACTTTCAAACAGTAAACATACAGTGATTGAGAATTACAGCATAATATTAGCATCAATCAATATTATGACGAGTGTGCATTCTAAATGTTGCCGGATTATCCATTTATATATATATATATATTTTGATTTTGAAAAATCAATGAATGTATCCTAGCAAACATGTCAATCTAATTTGATTTGTTAACCTAATATTTTTAATTTGCCAAGCATAAACACCGCAGCTGCTGAAGCAAAATTTATTACTCTTTTAATTTAGTAGCAAATATTGTATGTTCAGATATTTTGCACAAGCTTCTTAGCTGTCAAGAAATTTTAAAATAGTAAAACTACGCGTATACAAGTCTAGAAAGTCCATGATATTCATTTGAGCTAATATGTCTCCGGATCATGCCCTACATTTCCCGCTCAATACTTTGAAAACTGTGGGTATCAGACCAACTATTTTGCGAGATTACGGAAATGTGCTCACGTCTAAGGTCATAAAACACACAACCTGTTATGTGTTAAACACCAACAACCCCTTAATCACAGAAAGATCATAAAAAGTACGCTAATATATATATATATATATATATATATATATATATATGTTGTGTCCGTTTGTTTGGACGTGTTTTATAACTCCCGAAAAAAATCAACCAATTTTCATTTAGTTTTTTTTATAAACCTTCCTTTCGTACCTACGGGTGTTTGTACATCTCTTTTTTTATATTTATTCCCTGCAAAGGTACTTAAAATCTGCAAAAACTTCATTTTTACCATGCTTTCGCGTCAGGAAGCGCCTTTATTGACAGCTGTCTGTTTGAACATTTCAGTTTGTTGTTCTCTATGTTTTTTTTACATATATACATATACTACTTTCAATTAATTTCAAAGAAATGAATAGAACCAAAATCTTCTATGCCACAGCAACGCGTGGCCGGGTAAGCTATATATTATAAAATTGCAGAACAAAAATGTTAACTCGCCCAGGACTGCCGCAGCTTGTTCACGGCCATTTAAACACATCTCAAATCAACCCGTATAAAGAAAATCTGGTTGCTCCATCTATTTGAACATTAAAACAAACTAGTGGTCTTTTGTTAATGCTGTGAGCGAATTATAAAAAATTTATTACATCGAGTCACTTATAAAAATGTCTAATATTTCGATCGGTGGTTTTATAAAAACCTACTATCGTTTCTGAANTCGAGTCACTTATAAAAATGTCTAATATTTCGATCGGTGGTTTTATAAAAACCTACTATCGTTTCTGAAAATTTCATAATGAATAGAAACTAACTATGTTTATTGGAAGTGCTTACGTAACATACGCCCAGCGATAACTTGCAATAAAGGCTNAGCTTGTTCACGGCCATTTAAACACATCTCAAATCAACCCGTATAAAGAAAATCTGGTTGCTCCATCTATTTGAACGTTAAAACAAACTAGTGGTCTTTTGTTAATGCTGTGAGCGAATTATAAAAAATTGATTACATCGAGTCACTTATAAAAATGTCTAATATTTCGATCGGTGGTTTTATAAAAACCTACTATCGTTTCTGAAAATTTCACAATGAATAGAAACTAACTATGTTTATTGGAAGTGCTTACGTAACATACGCCCAGCGATAACTTGCAATAAAGGCTATTCACGGTAAACTGAGCAGTTCTGAAAGCCCTGCTTAAGATATACTTATATGCACATTGTGTATTCTTCTGCCATACTTAAAATTTACATGGTCAATTGTTGATAACTTTATTCATAAAACTATACAAATTATATAAAAATTATTATTTTACAAAGTTACTAATTCTTGCACTTATATAAATAAAAAAAACAGAAAGCCAAATAAATTATTTCTTTATTCACAAACGTTTACCAAGCATATTAAATTGAATGTTTAGACATGTAACTGCTTTCCATCCGTCACTGTCATCTTAACTGGGCGCATAACAGTCAGTGCTCCCGTTAAAACATAAGCAGGTAAGGATAGTGACCATTTTCAGAGGTCGATTGCCAAAGTGCTCTATTAACAGTGGACAGCATATACATTGTTGTTATACTGATTCACTGCGCCATTCATTCATTGACAGCAACGGACCGATATTTCTGGATATTGTTACTGTGATTGCAGTGAGTGCGCAGAAGCTGTCCTTCATCAAACCTAAAATAATTATTGAATAATAGTAATATTTTGTGAACACAGGAGAATATACCTATGCTGAAAGTTTATAAAACTAAAAAGGTACTTTGTGAACTATCTGTCAATTTGTAACGTAACTTTAATGATTATGTCTATACCACACTTCCATTTATAAATTTAGCCTTTGCTCCGCAATTTCCGAACCTATAATTAAACGTGAATGATGCCCATTTTGGCAATTTGCACTGTAAATAAGTTTTCTTTTCTACTACCACTAGTGCAAATGGCACGTGTCAGCTATACAATTTTGTAAGGTACGTAATTTTTTTTTTAGAAAACACTGGTCAAAAAAGTGTGACGAACACATATAAAATGTAAACTTTAAAGATCTAAACAACACCTGTCAGCCATGTGATGCAATAATTTTCCATATATATATATATTGCGTTTCAGATGTCAGTGTTATAACGAAAGTGTACAAAATAGACAGGTTTTTACCATGGGGGAGATGGCCTTTCTGGGAATGCGTCAGATAATTTCAGGGGAAGTGCAGTTTACTAAGAAAAAAATGTAATAATTAAATTATAATAAACAATGTTGAAGTCTGAATAACATTGTTAATTCAATACGTACCCCCTCAATACGCATGTATTTATATGAATATAAACGTTGGTAGAAACGTCGTGATGTGATTATTTAAGCAAAATGGGGACAAAAAAGTAACCTGACATAAAGGGAGGTGTGCAAGCTTAGTGTAAGATATTCGGGATGGTTTTTATGAACATTAATAAGAAACTATTTCATATTAAATAAGCAATTCTTGCATAGGTTTTATGTGAACGAAGGTATTAATTTCATTTTTGTTTGGTAATATTACCCCTCTAAAATTATTTTTAATTTGGTGTGACATCGTTGTAATGTTCAAAAATTTGTAACCATGAATTTTAATCGATATTTTTCGACTTACGAATAACTATCATGCTCAGATTAACAAAAAGGTTGCCTTGGTGTAACGCTCTAAGGCCATCGGTTCTCTTTGAAATTCCGTTTTCTTTTCAAATGTTGAGTTATAACTGCTCGCAACTGTGCAACCTGTAGGTCAATAAGCTGAGCGGTACAAAAAAAAATCCAGTGCACCGTTGATGAGTTGGCATTTAGGTTCTCTATGATGTTTATTGCACATGCACCGAGTGACAATCGCCAAATAACAACATTTACCGTTAGGTGTAAATATAACATGAAAACCTATCTTGAACTATAGCATAACGTATTAATTTTGTTATATTTCTAGGTTTGTACAAAGATATATTAATATTTACTATTGTTATTAATAAGTAAATTAATATTTACTAGTACAATAGATTATTTAATTATTTTTTAAACGTCATTGTTCGCCATTGTCATACTTTTCTCAGAATAGTGTTTCTGATCACAACGAAAAAAATGCAATATTCTAAATATCTTTAAAATCATTTAAGGTTGTTGAAAGCCCTTATGGTCATGTGATCACTATCAAATTGTATTTATTTATATCTTTTTCCTAGGTACTGTTAAGATTAAGTATTAAAATTCAAATACCATTCTTAAATGACGAACTACTTTACAGAATTTCTAGAATTATAATTTATCGGTTTCAGTCTATACTTCATCGTGTGTGACGCAATAAGAATAAATGATGCGTTAGTCTATATAACTCTTATAGGTGCAACAAAACCAAGAAGAGAAAAATATTGTAGATTAAAAAATATCGACTAAGTTATGCCATATGTCCTGACAGCCCTCGTTTTCAAATATTTGATCTGAAAAGTAAGTTACTGTGTAATAAAAATAATTCTTAATATGGAAGGGAAGAATGCTTAGCGTGGTATTGGCAGTATCTTCACACTTTTGAATCAAACCTTTGGAAATTCACCCCGGTTGTGGCGTGTTTGGTTATTTCCTATGTGTCATTTATCACAAGCCTTTTATACTTCTGTTAACTGAAATTATTTTTTTGATCCAATTTGAACATTCATATATAGTTTGTTTATGTACTATAGTATTTTGCTTATAATTAATACGAATTTAAACAGAGACAAATTTGGTGTGTGGGAAATGCCCTGTTAGAAATAGTTCTCATTGAAAATATTGTCTAGGTGAGTAAGCACGAATGAAGTGTGTAATTATCTGGACTTGGTTAAGCTTTGTTTGCACGAAGCGGAGGAATAGCCAGAATGCATAACATTAGCAGGGTTTCATTTGGAAACAGCAATGAATAGACTGGAAATATGTTTCCTTGTTGGAATGCAACCCGCGTCGAAAGTGGCAGTGCTGACACTTGACAGGACGGCGCATAGCTCGTGCTTACTCGCGGCAATGGGTCAGCGGGCAGGCGCGCGCTACGCAACCATCTGCACTGCAGCGCCCAGCGGGTGGCCTAGCCACTCGCGTGCAGGGACGGGCGGTAGTCTGGAAAGGCGCAGGGGGGAGATCTCGCACGGCAGCAGACAGCCTGCCGCCGAACTAGGCTATCGACCCGCTACCCTCCTGCCCTCATGCGACCCTTAACATTCAAACACCAGGCGATCCACAAACACTAGTACCCGCCACACTCTCTCGTATTTCTCGAGGAGCACGCCTTAAAACTTTTCCCACAGCCTGGCCTCCTCACAACTCCTTATTGTCTATTAACGGTTTCTTCACAATTTTCGAATCAAACCTTTAAAATATCACCCTACGCCATGTGCTTTGTTGGTTCCTAAATATTACCGGTACCTCAAGCGTGTTACAGTTGTGTTAACTAAGAAATTCCTTTCTTTTATATTTATAAATTGAATTTTTACAGATATTTTATTTATAAATAATACAATTTCTTATATAATTAATATAAATAAAAACCGGGAGGAAAATGGCGTGTTGGTAAAGCCTAGTAAGAAATATTTCTTATGCAAAATATTATTACACTCATTGCGCAAGAATGCGGTGCGCTGTCCCATTGGTTTAATTTTCCAGACACGGTTAAGTTTTATTTGTATTAAGTAGAGGCATGTATTGGAAGTAGAATTTTGGCAGGGCATCTGAAAAGTTTGAAGTAACCGTCAATGGACTCCATTTTAAATATACCAACTACAAGGCTTGTAATGACTGTTCATGTTAAAGCGAGTACTTGAGAAATCAACCTTTTAAAGATGTCACTTCCCATTTACAGCAAACATGCTTCTGTCCACGCTCCCATGTTAAGTTGGCAACGGATTAAGACAAATAGTTTCAAGCCTTGGCCTTGTATTGGAAAGTACGTTTTAAATGTACAGCAAATATAGTTGGTGAATTTTTTCAGTGTGCAAATGAGAGTACGAATCGGTTTATTAGTAGCGCATTTATGCTGCTAACAGTTTCACGTTTTCAAATAATTGACGCAGAAATGAAGTCATTAGGAACATGGAAATGTAAATTTTTACGTACAGCGGTAGGATACCAGATGGCATTCAGGAGTGCTAACTTTACCGTGAACACCCTTTAATATTACGCCGCAGCACAAATAACGAACAGTACAACAAGTTTTAATTACATATATTTTAATCAAAATATACAAGAATATGCAGCTCAATTTGATTAATGAAGGAATTAATCACCACCAACAGTTTTAAAGATCAACAAATTATACAACAAGTTCAAATTCCTAACACCAAAATTTAACAAAAATTAAAGTGTATAGTGAATTGCTTCAACAAAGTTAATGTTATTAAATATTCAATCAAGTTGATTAAAATTACAAGCAATATTTTTCAAACATTCAAAAAACAAAATATCGATTACAATGATGAGTTATTTTAAAAGAAGCCATTAACCTAAAGAATAGCAGCCTTAGAAGCCCAGTAAAATATATTTACGTTAAATGGCAATGTAAATCTGAATAAAAAATGCTATATTAAAAGGTTACATCGGTGGAGGCAGTCAGTAGACCCAACCAAAGCTCCACCGAATAAAAAATAAAGGACGACGACGTTAAAAATATTGAGTTAACTACGGTCACCACGTGAGGCATGGAAGCACAGCAATATCAATTAAACTTTAAATGAATATACACTAAATAGCCAGAAAAACTGGCATAGGCGTGCGTGTGCAAATAACGGAGGTATGGAATCAATCAGAGTAACGCGATGCGGTCGGCAGCTAGATTGGTTGCTGCTGCTGCTACAATGCAGGTTATAAAGATTTAAGTGAGTTTGAACGTGGTGTTATAGTCGGCGCACGAGAGATGGGACATAGCATCTCCGAGGTAGTGATAACAGTTGGATGTTCGCGTACTTTCACGAGTGTACCGTGAATATCGGGAATCCGGTAAAACATCACATTTTCGACATCGCTGCAGCCGGAAAAAGATCGTGATATAATGGGACAAACGACGACTGACGAGAATTATTAAACGTGGAAAACGTGTAGCCCTTTCTCAAATTGTCGCATATTGGAATTGTGGGTTGCCCTGCAGGATTCATGATGTGAATTGCCTCCTGCATACCTTCAGACATTAGTCGAGTCCATGCCACGTCGTCTTGCGGCTCTTCTGCGGGCTCGGGGGGGCCTACACGATATTAGGCAGGTGTACCTTTTTTTTTTTTTTTGGCTCTTCAGTGTAAATTTGCAGCAGATAAATAATACAATACACTACACGTTAAAACAACTGCAACCAACAGCAAAATTCGAATTTAGTTTATCTGAAACCACAATTAAGATAAATACTAACTCACTGCATGTCCAATAAGAGACAAAACTACGCCATACAATTATTAAAAACACTAAACAGACCCAAAGAAGAATACGCTGCAACGATGACTCACCGTTTCGAATAGTTCCACATTTCGGCCGATCACACAACGATACAAGTTAAAATGCGGCTCATAGCACTCCCGTCCCAAGGACGACTAAGTTGAAAATTCATTCGTATTTCAATAAGCCCTACTACGCGTCGACTCGACGACGTTCTCACGTAGGATAGACGTAGAATAAGCGCAGCACAAGACAAGCAACGACTTACATTAACTTGCCCACATACGAACAAATAATGACGCACAAGGATAGGTAACCAAGGGAGGGAAATTAGGGGAGAAAACAGGAGGCCAAGGAGAAGGCCACCCTGCAGAACAGAAATTTCAAAGGCGAATGACGCGGCAGCGCTAACGTTCCAATATTACCTATGCTACACGGCTATCGAGAGTTTTAAAGGGGGATCACATAAGTTATAACATTTATTCATAAATTAATAACCTTCATAAAGTAAGATATTCTTAAAGAGTTTAATATAAAATTAAATGTGCATAATTTATTATAGCAATCGGATAAGTTGGAACTGCAGTTATTTATCTGTGATAGCATGCGTTTNAATTAAATGTGCATAATTTATTATAGCAATCGGATAAGTTGGAACTGCAGTTATTTATCTGTGATAGCATGCGTTTCAATAGTTGGTAAGATGTTATGAATTTAAATTAATTATACCAACGCACTCGTAAAAAGTAAGTTTATATAATCCTATAATTATAATGCTTTTAAAAGAAATCTGCATAGTATGATTTAATTTTATGAGTGTATTAACTGATATGTTTTATTTGCACTCTGAGTTAAAAAGGGAAACGATTCAGGGCCACTTTTGATTATTTTGAACAGTCACGGAAAGCGACATGTCATGGAACACTTTGGCAGCTTCAAAACATGCATGTAGCCTGATCGGTCGATAAACTATGAACTTGTGTGAAAGTCGCCTATTTAATATTAACGTTTTGAAGTGTCGCATAACTTTCATAACAATATAAAAATTGGTTGTCTGTAAAGTCGGTTTACTGACGATAGTTGAACGTGACAACGTCTTAAGAAAATACTGATGGAATGGTAGCATTTTTCAAAAGAAAATTTTAATTTCATTTGTTTAATAGATTTGTATGTATATAGAGAAGGAGGTAATTGGAAATCANGCAAAGGCCGATTGTGCTTCTTTTTCGCTCGTTCCGCGCTCTCGCTTGCACTTCAAGCCTTACATGGAACGCCTCAGAGCGAGGTAACGCCGCATGAGTCATGTTTTTTCGTGCGTGAAGCCGGCTCTATCGAATTATAAGACGTTGTCACGTCAAAAAAAATTCTGCAGTTAATGTTTTATTCGACGACAAATTAAATGAAGTTTTCAGACACTGTGATAATACGGCCACTTAATCCTTAAAACTGTAAATGAAACGGAAATATTATTAAATGCAATATTGTAAAGTTTCAGTGTATTGAGTTTGATTGAGTTATAGTTTTAGATTATATCTATGGTAAGTAATGCTTCATAAAATTATAAGCATAAATAAAACTGTGATTGTGTTTTACACTGAAAGAAAACGCTCGAGGAATAATCACTGATATTTCGACAGAGTTACAAATAATTTCGGTCGAATTATATAAGATTCTTCTTGATTCGCTACAGTTCTTTATGGCACCTTTGAAAGGTGGTTTTTAAAAACATTTATCTATGTTTTTGTGGTGGAAAAATATATATGATTATGCAGGTTGTTTGCCAAAAATGTTAGCTCTCCTTGCAGCTTTTGTTGTATGAAATAAGTGAAGATAAACACAGTAACAAATATATGTTTGATTCCACTTCCTCTCTGTTTAAATGCCTTCTAAAGCTTAGGAAAATTCCAACACACTGGCCATATTGTGTGTTTTTTTACAGGAAATATTCGAAATGTGCACCTTTGGCAACAACTGAGTTTTGCAGGTGTCTTTCAACTGACGAGCTTACCCTTACAAATATGTCGTGGTTGGCGCGAAACTATTCGAATGCATCCACAATGCACCACCGAAGAATATAAACACTTGCAAAAGGAGAGTTATATACTAAAGGCTTTACGTAGCCGCATAACTAGTAATGGATGGAATCCGAATTGGGCGATCCAGTGGAACATGTAGATGGTCCAACACGTCCGATCCACTATCTGGGGTTCGTACCCTCCAGGTCTGTTCGTGCTGTAAAGCTGAAATGGCACCACGTACCATAATTCATGAGACATGCTGCTCGTCCGTGATATGACGAAATGTATTCGAACATGATAGGTAACTCATTTTACAGGGAGTTTTGTAGATCTGCCCATTTAACCTTCCAGTTAGCACTAAGGAGTACACTATTTATATCACGCAATTCTACCGTAGACGTTTAGAATGATCTGATGCTGGTTCAGTGACTGCGTTATTACATGAGAGTTTTCACTTGCCCACAAGAGGGACAGAATGAAAATTAATGAAATCCTCTCCCCAGTGAAGGTCACCTCATCTGTTCAGAGAACGCTTTCTAAGAAGTGTGTATCGTTGTAACCTTACTGCTGTAACACAATGCAGAATGCCAGTCGTTGTGGGTAGTCGGGCTCGCTGAGCGCCTGGACCCCTTTAAACATGGCAGAAGTACAATGTGTTCTTTTTGAGGATCCACCATACAATGGAGCTAGCCTTATGGCGATTCTCTCCGTGATGCACTGCGCGTTCCTGCATATCGACGCTCCTCGAACTTTCTAGTTCCTTAGCTCTTTCTGGCATATCCGTTGAAACACCCAGTTTCCTTTACAGACTTATAAAAGCGACGAAATGCCTTTCCGTTTTGGTGTCGTCAATTCGGGAATGTTTTCAGTGCATTCGACACATAATATGCAACAACTTATGTCGTTGCAAACACAGTTGTAGTGGCCGGCTCATTTCTGAGGAATATTTCAGCATCGCCTGCATTCAATATATTTTCTGGGCCTGCCGTAGAAATACCCATTAGTTATTAGAAGTACTCAGTTGGAAAGGAAGCTGAGTCCACCATATTATTGTCATGGCTTTTATTTATATATTACAGTATGTAAGCAATCTTTATATTTTTGGAACTGTCTGTAATATCTGATTTAAAATAACGAATAACTACCTCTGAGTTAAGAAAGAAAAGATTCAGGGCCCCCTTTGGAACATTGCGAGTAGCCCAGGAAAACTGTAAGTTGTTTAACAGTTTGGCATTCTTATAACATTCATGTCACCTGATCAGTCGTTATGAAAACACAGAACAAACGATAAATTAAAAACATAAATTTGAATACAAGTACAGGTGATAGACAAAATAATATGAAAACCATGCAATACAGTATATTTGGTTGCATTTTGGCAACACTGCTTCCGTGTAAATAATGTGATGCGTATGTATTGCACAGTTTACGTGCCGAGTCTTGTATGTTATATTTCAGTGTATTATACGCTTTGTTCTGCGACGGTTAAAACAAGCGATCGGTGAAATGTGTAATCTCTCAGACTTCGAAAGAGGGCAAATCGTTGGTGCTCGGTTAGCGGGAGCGTCTGTGACGAAAACAGCTGAATTGTTTAACGTTTCACGAGCGACAGTATCCACGGTAATGATAGAATACACAAATAATGGTAAAACATCATCGGCGAACAGGAATAGAGGGCGAAACCCAAAGTTAACTGACAGAGACCGACGAACATTAAAAAGAATTGTTGCCAGACAATATAAAATTACCGGTGCAAAAGTGACAGCAGAACTCAACACTAACTTGAGAAATACTGTTTCGACAAAAACAGTACGGCGGGAGCTCCACGAAGCTAACATTCATGTAAGGGCTGCAATTGCGAAAATGTTTATAACGGAAGCCAACGCTAAGCTGCAAAAGAAGTGGTGCCACGATCATAAAAACTGGACACTTGATGATTGGAAGAATGTGGTATGGTCCGATGAATCATCGTTTACATTGTTTCCTACAAACGGCCCGGTTTATGTATGGAGAACCCCAAAATAAGTCTACGATCCGGACCACCTGCTTCCTACAGTCAAGCATGGGGGAGGTTCCGTTATGATTTGGGTGGCTATATCGTGGTATTCAGCTGGTCCTCTCATTCACATCACTGGCCGGATTACTACGAATGAATATCTCGACATCCTAAATGATGAAGTTCTTACTATGACTAGCATAATGATGCCAAACACTGCCATATTACAAGATAATAATGCGCCCATACACACAGCCAAAAGGTTCAGTCTTGGTTTGAGGAGCATCAGAATATCATCAAACATCTTACCTTGCCAGACCTCAACATAATTGAACCGTTATGGGGAGTTTTAGAGCAGTGAGTGAGGAGCATACTTCTATCTCCAACATCATTGAAGCAATTGGTGGAAGTTTTGGTACAAGAATGGGACAACATTCCGTTGGAAATTATTCAGACACTCTACGAATCTATTCTGCGAAGAATTGCAGCTGTTCTAAATGCAAATGGTGGCCCAACAACTCATTAGTTAATAATTATTGTGTATATGTCAGGGGTTCATATTATTTTGTCCATCCGCTCTATTTAATACAATCGATTACATTAAATGTGATAATTGTTTTAAAGTTTATCTTAATAAAAAATTTTAACTTCGCACTATTTTTAATGCCTTAATAGTGTAACAGTGATTCTTACAAGTAAATAATATATCCACGCAAGTTACAACACTGTGGTCATTATTTCTCTCTGGAATGATACGTACAAACAACTTAATTTAACTGAGTGGCATTTGAAGACACGGGATAAAATAAAAATTAATGCAGTGGAATTAGGACGGATGAAATAAATCTCAGTCATCAGTCGTATTAAAGAGTACAACAGCTTTCATTTCGAGAACTCTGAGACGCGAAGTTATTTGTTTTGTCTTTTAAATAATTGTTTATTAAACACATTATTTCCAGGTGAATAAATGCTTTCTTCTCACAACGTATTCAAAAATGGGAAGTTATTGCAGCATTATAAAATCTAATTATTTAAGATTGATTATGATTCTCTGGTTTGATTTAAAATATTAGGGTCCTTCGAAAAAATTATAAATGCGAGTGACAAAAATTTTAACGTAAGTAGGTTCACACTTCTCACATTTTGATAACTATCCGTTACTTCAAATTTACTACGCCAAAAATAGTATAACGTAATGAAAAGTCCGTAGAAATAAATTTCACATTGCACTTACTGACTCGAAATAGCAGTACGTTTCTTCTTTACATTCTCTAATGTTCGGTGATTCTCTAGATGACGTGATATAATTTTCTAACGTTATAATCTTGTAACATACGTTACTTATTATATCCACTAAACACTAAAACATTTTAAAAATCTTTTTGTTTACAATATTATTTCTCAAAAAATTAAACAATGGGTTGCATTATTTGTAACGATTAAAATTGGAATATAATAATTTTAAATAATTCAATAGATAAACACAGATAGTGCATAACATAACAACGGTTGGAGTAATTGCTAAGTATTGAGTCATTTACACCAGAGGCTTTTTGTCCTGTGCAAACAGGAACTTCCATGTCGCAGTTTACTAAGGCCCGTTGCACACGCTCCGGTTTGGCTCCGATTTCAGCCGGACGGGAATATCCAGTCGATACGCGGACTTTTGTGTTCGGTGGATGAGCTCACTATACACACGTCTCTGTCAGACGGCTTTTAACAGGACATCCTGCAAAGGTCCTTTTGTAGCGGTGCACAGCGGTCAACTGGCGCCAGTCCAGCGACCGGAAGAAGCGGAGATTACCACCGGCTGCTATCCGGCGCCCAAGCGGTTATCCCCCCCCCCCTCGATAGAAATACCAGATGTTTGGCAAAGGCGTATTAGGTACAGTATGTTATCAATGTCCGGCTCCTTTAATCTGATGTTCAACTGTAAAAAACAGGAGCGTGTGCAATGGGCCTAAGACATTGCCTGCAAACCTTACGGTCACTGGCTTCAGTCTCAGTATATGAGTGCCCTATTTAACTCATTTAGTTTGTACAGTAAAATAGCTTGTTGCCAGAATTCTCCCAGTATATACACGGGTAAGATAAAATACAACATCAAAACCAGTGACAAATAGGCGTACCTACACCTGACGAAAATGTGGAAGTCACAAATTGGCGAACCATAAGTATAAATGTTAACGTATTCACTTAACAATATGCAATATATCGTGTTGATTGTGTAGAATTATTATCAACGTTCAATAAATAATTCGTGCATTTTAAGCAAACTAAAGGTTATATTTCTAAAATTTGTGATAGGAAAGGGATCACAAAATAATTTCTTGACAAATGTTCCTTATCATGTAATAACGACCAGGCCCGGCGTCGCGAGGGTACAATTTAGTTGTTACAGCAATACACTCATAAATAAATTGGGAAACGATAATTCCAATATTATTTGATAGTAAATTAGTAAACTACTATTATATATAATATACATTAATACACGTCACGCCTATCTCTTAGAGGGGTAGGCAGAGATTATGGACTTCCATTTACCACGATCCTGACATACCTACCTCCTTCGCTTTATCCACAATCATACATCTATAATACAACAATATTATATGATAGTGGTTTAGAAAATTTCTTCGTATTCAACATTAACCGTTCTGCGTCCGACCGCCAGCACAAAAAGATTTCTGTTTGACGTGACACGCGAAAGGGCTACGTATAGTTTTCCGTGTGAAAAACATGCTTCACTCAAATCCACTCCAGCTACATTAAGTGTTTGACTCTGAGTCTTATTTATGGTCATTCCAAAACAAACTCTTATTGGAAATTTGACTCTTTAAAAATTAAAAGTCAAATCCAGGGAAATTATTGGTATTCTAGGTAATAAAACAGTTTCTCTAGTACCGCAATAAGTTAGAATAGTACCTTCAATGAGATGACTTTTTAAACTTTTTATTTGTATTCGAGTCCCTTTGCATATTTTCGGTGGATTGATATTTCACAGTAAAATTATGGGAGCTCCATCTTCTAAAATCAGTTTTTGTGGTGGAATGCCAGAAGGATTCAATGTATTAAGAAATTCTGTGGGATAGTGCACAGCTTCTTCACTGACGAGTACTGTATCTACTGAGTAATAGACTTGTGTTTGCACATTGAATTTTGCGAGCACTAGTACATTAATTTTTCTATTTCTTCATTAGTATGCCATAATATCGCTCTTTCTTTGCACCACGATAGTGTCTTATTTGAAAGGTCATGCATTTCATGGTATAAGTTATTTATCAGTTGTTGTGGTCGGTGACTAAAACACATATATCACAATTGAGAGAAATGTTTCCACAATCCATTGGAAGCTCTCCATTTCCGACTTTCTGTAGAATTTCTTGATGCTATAAAGGACATTCCGTATCTGTATTAAAAAAATTTAATTATGAATTAATTAATTTTGATAAGGATTAAGTTTTTTATGGGTAGAAAATACAGTGAATTTTACGTTTGTTTATACTGAGTAATTTAAATTGTAAATACGCCTTTTACTACTTACCTATTGAAGATACATAAATACTGCCACTGAATTTTTGTAAATCATTTAATTTNGTAAATACGCCTTTTACTACTTACCTATTGAAGATACATAAATACTGCCACTGAATTTTTGTAAATCATTTAATTTTACACAGTTATTTCGTACATGATTCTATTAAATCGCTAAAGGATAAGGCAGCGTATTCCATGAGAGCTTGCTGGTGGAATTTTTTTTCCCTACTTACTTCACTAATACCGTTAATGCTCAGCTCCTATAAGTACTATGGTAATCTTTCATACGCAAAACCCTTCCTATATAAATGCAGATCATGACGGTAAAGACCGCATCGAAATCCGTTCAGTGGTTCTCGCGATAAGCGCAGTCATACAGACAGACAAGCGTGTGCCAGGGACTTCCTATTATAATATGTAGTGACGTTACTTCTTTGCATTTTCTCTTGGTTTGCCGAAACATACATAGCGAAAGGAAAAAATCCAATCGAAATTAAACGAGTCGTCCAGTTGCAAAACTGGGCATGTAGATGTNAACATACATAGCGAAAGGAAAAAATCCAATCGAAATTAAACGAGTCGTCCAGTTGCAAAACTGGGCATGTAGATGTAAGTAAAATGTTCAGGAAATAACAAAACTATGTATTACTTTATGGTTTAGGTTAAAGATGCTGGTGGTTTAGTGGTAGCAGTACNGTTCAGGAAATAACAAAACTATGTATTACTTTATGGTTTAGGTTAAAGATGCTGGTGGTTTAGTGGTAGCAGTACCTGATGGCCATAAATATTTTATAAAAATTTGAGAAAGAATGCGCGTGTCTGGTTGGAGTTCCTATAAAAGAAAGATTGCACTTATCGAGTTATGTATCTCAAATTGGTTATAATCGAGTTTTGCATCTCTAATAAGTTGAAAAGATTTTTTCTTTTATAGTTCTAAATATTTATGCAACAAGAAACAACAAAATCAAAACATACACTACTAGTTCTGCAAGATTTATATGTACTAGAATGTACATAACATTTTATTGAAAACTTATTAAAATTTGACTAGATATATAAGGTAACCATTTATAATTATTATTAAATACATAGTAAAATATTACTAGTGTCAAATATAGATAACTTTCCAGTCCACAGTTTGTTACCTAATATACAGTAATCACCTACGTACAGAATTCTTACACAAACTAAAATATAAATTTTCTAAATATCCAGAACACCATTTACACTTTGAAAATAACCCAAGGTAAGAAAAGGGTAGTTTCCTGTTAATATATCAACAGGAACAAGAAACATCTCTGCAACATAATCATGATATTTAGTAATGCACCTGTTTTAATATAGATTTGCAGATTTTTGCTACTGTAATGATTCTGCAGGTATATTTTCGCTTTGGATGTAACCAGTTTTGCAACACTCGCAAAGGGATGCATGAGGATGGTTTTGTTTCAGTAATGGTGATGGATACCCACAATTCGGCTTCTGTTATGAGATTTTTGTATCAATTTAACATAGGATAAAGGATTTTTAAGCCTGTATTATTACACTTACCCACAGAGGGCCATGTAAAGAATAAGATAGAAGTTACAAACAATTTTTGACCTAAAACGGCTTTACCGAGGTTTGTAACTCGACGACTCAAATGTTGGAACCACGCGTGAATTTGTACTGAACAAATTCATTGAAAATAAAACATTTTCATATGTTGTGGAAACTGTTAAAGAAATAACTAAGAACTTTTTTTGACAGTAGTGTATATAGTAACAAAGTTATTAAGTATCTTCCGAATGCCATAATTTCTGCCTGTATTCTCATAATGAGTACTGCNTCAATAAATAATTCGTGCATTTTAAGCAAACTAAAGGTTATATTTCTAAAATTTGTGATAGGAAAGGGATCACAAACTAATTTCTTGACAAATGTTCCTTATCATGTAATAACGACCAGGCCCGGCGTCGCGAGGGTACAATTTAGTTGTTACAGCAATACACTCATAAATAAATTGGGAAACGATAATTCCAATATTATTTGATAGTAAATTAGTAAACTACTATTATATATAACATACATTAATACACGTCACGCCTATCTCTTAGAGGGGTAGGCAGAGATTATGGACTTCCATTTACCACGATCCTGACATACCTACCTCCTTCGCTTTATCCAAAATCATACATCTATAATACAACAATATTATATGATAGTGGTTAAGAAAATTTCTTCGTATTCAACATTAACCGTTCTGCGTCCGACCACCAGCACAAAAAGATTTCTGTTTGACGTGACACGCGAAAGGGCTACGTATAGTTTTCCGTGTGAAAAACATGCTTCACTCAAATCCACTCCAGCTACATTAAGTGTTTGACTCTGAGTCTTATTTATGGTCATTCCAAAACAAACTCTTATTGGAAATTTTACTCTTTAAAAATTAAAAGTCAAATCCAGGGAAATCATTGGTATACTAGGTAATAAAACAGTTTCTCTAGTACCGCAATAAGTTAGAATAGTACCTTCAATGAGATGACTTTTTAAACTTTTTATTTGTATTCGAGTCCCTTTGCATATTTTCGGTGGATTGATATTTCACAGTAAAATTATGGGAGCTCCATCTTCTAAAATCAGTTTTTGTGGTGGAATGCCAGAAGGATTCAATGTATTAAGAAATTCTGTGGGATAGTGCACAGCTTCTTCACTGACGAGTACTGTATCTACTGAGTAATAGACTTGTGTTTGCACATTGAATTTTGCGAGCACTAGTACATTAATTTTTCTATTTCTTCATTAGTATGCCATAATATCGCTCTTTCTTTGCACCACGATAGTGTCTTATTTGAAAGGTCATGCATTTCATGGTATAAGTTATTTATCAGTTGTTGTGGTCGGTGACTAAAACACATATATCACAATTGAGAGAAATGTTTCCACAATCCATTGGAAGCTCTCCATTTCCGACTTTCTGTAGAATTTCTTGATGCTATAAAGGACATTCCGTATCTGTATTAAAAAAATTTCATTATGAATTAATTAATTTTGATAAGGATTAAGTTCTTTATGGGTAGAAAATACAGTGAATTTTACGTTTGTTTATACTGAGTAATTTAAATTTTAAATACGCCTTTTACTACTTACCTATTGAAGATACATAAATACTGCCACAGAATTTTTGTAAATCATTTAATTTTACACAGTTATTTCGTACATGATTCTATTAAATCGCTAAAGGATAAGGCAGCGTATTCCATGAGAGCTTGCTGGTGGAATTTTTTTTCCCTACTTACTTCACTAATACCGTTAATGCTCAGCTCCTATAAGTACTATGGTAATCTTTCATACGCAAAACCCTTCCTATATAAATGCAGATCATGACGGTAAAGACCGCATCGAAATCCGTTCAGTGGTTCTCGCGATAAGCGCAGTCATACAGACAGACAAGCGTGTGCCAGGGACTTCCTATTATAATATGTAGTGACGTTACTTCTTTGCATTTTCTCTTGGTTTGCCGAAACATACATAGCGAAAGGAAAAAATCCAATCGAAATTAAACGAGTCGTCCAGTTGCAAAACTGGGCATGTAGATGTGAGTAAAATTTTCAGGAAATAACAAAACTATGTATTACTTTATGGTTTATGTTAAAGATGCTGGTGGTTTAGTGGTAGCAGTACCTGATGGCCATAAATATTTTATAAAAATTTGAGAAAGAATGCGCGTGTCTGGTTGGAGTTCCTATAAAAGAAAGATTGCACTTATCGAGTTATGTATCTCAAATTGGTTATAATCGAGTTTTGCATCTCTAATAAGTTGAAAAGATTTTTTCTTTTTTAGTTCTAAATATTTATGCAACAAGAAACAACAAAATCAAAACATACACTACTAGTTCTGCAAGATTTATATGTACTAGAATGTACATAACATTTTATTGAAAACTTATTAAAATTTGACTAGATATATAAGGTAACCATTTACAATTATTATTAAATACATAGTAAAACATTACTAGTGTCAAAGATAGATAACTTTCCAGTCCACAGTTTTTTACCTAATATACAGTAATCACCTACGTACAGAATTCTTACACAAACTAAAATATAAATTTTCAAAATATCCAGAACACCATTTACACTTTGAAAATAACCCAAGATAAGAAAAGGGTAGTTTCCTGTTAATATATCAACAGGAACAAGAAACATATCTGCAACATAATCATGATATTTAGTAATGCACCTGTTTTAATATAGATTTGCAGATTTTTGCTACTGTAATGATTCTGCAGGTATATTTTCGCTTTGGATGTAACCAGTTTTGCAACACTCGCAAAGGGATGCATGAGGATGGTTTTGTTTCAGTAATGGTGATGGATACCCACAATTCGGCTTCTGTTATGAGATTTTTGTATCAATTTAACATAGGATAAAGGATTTTTAAGCCTGTATTATTACACTTACCCACAGAGGGCCATGTAAAGAATAAGATAGAAGTTACAAACAATTTTTGACCTAAAACGGCTTTACCGAGGTTTGTAACTCGACGACTCAAATGTTGGAACCACGCGTGAATTTGTACTGAACAAATTCATTGAAAATAAAACATTTTCATATGTTGTGGAAACTGTTAAAGAAATAACTAAGAACTTTTTTTGACAGTATTGTATATAGTAACAAAGTTATTAAGTATCTTCCGAATGCCATAATTTCTGCCTGTATTCTCATAATGAGTACTGCCTTAAGCCCCATCAGAGTTCATTTGTGGGAAAATAATTTTCCTTGATACAATATGTACACAAAACCTATGGTTTTAAAATAATTGTTTCCTTGCTAATGTATCTTTATGGAAAACGAATATTGAGGTGACGTAAGAGCTCGTACATTACTCATGACAATACGTAAATTTTCTTAAAAGTGATTTTGCGTCAGAATCCTTACCGGGCAATGAAGTGCAATAATTATTGAAAAAAAACCTCATCAGAATGATATTTGAGATACTGTCCATAATACGCTGTACTGACTTGATACGTGTTTTACTTTGATTGTCTTAAGCTAAGTGTAATATATTTATTAATGACCATATTTCTTTTTTCAAATAAATGTTCTTTTGACCGCTACAAGTCATGAAACACCAAACATAGTAATTGCAGTTTCTTACTTAAATCATACAAGAATAATAACTGAAGAACTCCTGTTAGGATTTTAATTTAAATTACTTGCTATACCACACCCCACGGATAAAATAATTTAGTTCAAACTGTAAAATATGAAATTGTATACCGGAATTGAATTTTTTTTTTCCATATTTGTTTTATTATTATACCAAAAAAATGCATATCAGTTTAAGTAACTACTAGAATCCCCGCCAAATCCCCAGATTTCCTTTTTAAGAAAAGTAACCTGTACATTANACTATTGAACATGTAGAAAATTGAGTGATGATATTCCGATCCAATAAAAATAGTTTTTACAGCTATCACACAATCGCCTACCAAAATCAGGATTATATACTTTTATTACAATGCTTAAGGGGGTATTATCCACTCCGTCTTCGAATTTTCTTACAAATCTTTGTAATGAAAATATATAACCAGAAACAAAAAAACAAAGCTAGACATGACATAGAAGACTACTTAATGATTTTTTGGAAATTTGTAGGGTCTTAATTACACCTGTATTTTCCCACGTGGAATTGGAATTATTAAATAATTAGGTAATATTTGATTACGGTTACAAATGTGAATGTAATCATGTAAGAAAAATAAGTGGGATTTAAAAATAACAGTTAAAATTTTCCCTATGCTTTGACGAGCTTGGTTTTTGAATATGGACTCCGAAAATTAAGTTATGGAGGAAAATACGTAAATCCAAGATGGCAAGGGAACTTTCTCTTAAGTAGAAACAATCTACTGAAAAATATCCAAACGAATAAAAATGGACTAAATTTAAAAGATGCTTGGCATACGCCTTTTATCACACATTTTTGGAAAGCCTTTTGTTAAGAACTATAACATAAATAATTCTTATCAAGTCCTTCAAAAAGCAAAAAGTTCTTTGTGTGATTAATTAAATAAATATAGAAAAGACCGAAATAAAATTTTAAATACAGATGATTTCAATTTTTGGCCAACAACTTCGGTTTCACAGTTTCAGTGACTACAAACAGTAAAGCTGTGATTTTGTTATGCCAGTGTCCTTAAATTTGTCCGATACAGAGTAAACATAATTGAAGTGAGAAAGTTTTCCACGCACTTAAGTATGACAACAGGGTGGTTCGAGTACGCATAGGACCACACACCATGTGGGTTTTGTAAAGGCAGTCACCTCCTCCCATGGCGATGACNGGGTGGTTCGAGTACGCATAGGACCACACACCATGTGGGTTTTGTAAAGGCAGTCACCTCCTCCCATGGCGATGACGAATCATCAGCGCTTGACTAATGTAACGTAGCTGGCTACAATTGAAACTATATTTGTTAATAAACTGTCTGCAGTTAACTGAGGACTTCAGAAAGCCTTAATCACGGCATACTCTCCTGCTCACGTCTTATCTTGCCGCCCGANTCTGCAGTTAACTGAGGACTTCAGAAAGCCTTAATCACGGCATACTCTCCTGCTCACGTCTTATCTTGCCGCCCGATGTGAAGTTAACTTTGACATTTAGGCGACGGCTAGTATCTGCAGGTTTATCAAGTGAAAATAATATTTTTAGGTACGCAAAAATGCTACTAGGATGCCAGTTTTTCCTCTGAGGAGCATAAAACGTACAAATGTATTGAGTTGGAGCAAAGGATTTCTTGACTGGTTGACACCAAAGCGCTTGGTAAATTGGGAATTAGCCCAAGGCCCATTGTGTCTGCTTTGAGCCTTGAGCGCACGGGGTTGGCAAATTGGTCCTGATAACGGAAAATATATATTTCCTGTTCTCCGGCAACGCATTTTGTGGTCTCGCACGGAGTTCGTTAGGAAAGCAAGACAAGACTCCTCGTCAAGGAACTCACGACAGTTCCAACTCAACAGTGTAACGAGAGAACCTTATCTTTTTCATTTATTAACCGTAGTAGGTTCTACGGTACTACACACGTCAGAACAAGGCGTAAACTACCACATTTCACTTTTATTTGTATTAGCAGCCAAGGCACATGACGTCGTTAGCCGGTATTTAATTTTATTTTACTACTGTACTACTTTCCCTCAGCAATATTGTGATATTTCATCGTATTTCCACAGTTATTTAATACCACCAATGCATTTGAGAAAATATAAATAACAATGATGAAGGTGAAATACTACATTATAAACCATTTCAAGCGAATATTTCTAACGAACTTTTTTAATGTTTAAACCGCACTGACAATGGAGGCTCAACTAACACCATCAGAAATAAAATATGTAAACCATGTTCNTTTTTTAATGTTTAAACCGCACTGACAATGGAGGCTCAACTAACACCATCAGAAATAAAATATGTAAACCATGTTCATGTTTATACAATTTCTAAAGAGAAAAACTGCATGACTATTTATTGTATATTTGTGCAATGAGCAGGTAGTGAATATTTAAGAAATGTTTAATTGCCGAAGTTGTAGGAGAGTAGGACATTGACCTGGGGTATCTTCGGCAAGGATTCGTTTCCCTACTTGAGTCGCTGGGGCGTGCTCCTTGTCCAAGCGGGCCACTCGACACGAATGCCGGGCCGTGCACTTCGATCGCAGCACCGGTCAGCTGGGCTCTCCAGAGTGCTCGCCCTCGCCGCCAGTCCGCGCTGCGGTCGCCGTGACGTCACGCCACCCATACCTGCAACCTCCCACATAACGCTCGCCCCTGCGACCCCATACTCATGACGTCAACGCCGCCGCTTCAAGGAAACCTAATTTGGGGCTGTTTTTCTGCCGCTGGAATACGTTGTAGAATGGTCGAGTGACAATCAAGAGCTCTGAGAACGCAGCAACCAACTAATTGTAGCACCGTGTTTCGTTGGTCTTTGGAGCGGGCTCCAACATAGGCCTAGAGAGGCGGATGGTAACCAAACAATAAGAGCAGCTAAAATAATATGTGCAAGACACCTGCAGTACTTGTAGAAATACCACAGCATTATTAAGTATACGCCGTAGAATTTGTAGTATTGTCATTAAAATATAACAGTTTTCTTTTAGTTAAATGTTAATATTAAATTACCACGCCACTTCAGCACATTATTTTTAATTATCAGGCTAAATGCGAACTTCAAAGCTAAAAATATTAAAATTATGACGTAGTAATAAATTCAATTTTTAAAATCTAAGAGAGTTGCATAGGAATTATGAAAATAAGGTGGTGATAAGATTTATAATATTAATATGTTTTTAAGAATTATTTGTAAAGTAATTGATGATAGTATTTAAATTGAACCAACGTGCTGTATATTACTAGAAATTCCAAGTGGTATTACATGGATAACCTACAATAACGACATTCTGTAATAAATTTTGGGAAACATTCTAACTCATTGACAAAAATTAGAAAGTTTCGTATTTTGCAATTCACAAGAAACAATTATATTCTTATAACTGGTCCAAAAGTCACACGAATGATGTATGTGTGAGACTCACACTGCAGAAATCCTAAATAAAACTCTTATACTGTCGACAATTTATGATATAACGAGAGTTTGCTAGCTGTCACAAAGCCTATAATTTCTGGTGACAAGAATTTTCAAATATAATTTAACTTGAAGAATTACGTAGAGAAAACTTTATTGATGTGCTTTTATATGATAAGCAGGAAAAAAACATATATCTGCAAGCATGCTTATTTTAAATTTTCTAAAAAATTTCAATCAGTATATATGTAGTTTCACATAATTATAAAATACTTATTCACATCAACACACATGATTACACTGTAGGATATATGAGCTTCAGCATAATTTCATCACTTAATCCTATACAATTCAAAACATCCTTGAAAGCGTCCTAAACGAAAACAAAGTTAATTCGTAAGATTGTAAACATTACGTACGCATATTCACAAAAATAAACAAGAAGCTACTGATATAACTAGTAAGCCTACTTTACTCAATATGGGTGGAAATAATTTTTAATGAAGTTCTCAAAAGCTTAGGTGGCAGGTAGGCATTGACGCCACGTTTACAGTAATATAATTATAGATGAAGCCAGAAGCATATGTTACAGTAGTGAGACAATTACAAATACACACGAACCTTACCCGGGTCTCGAAACCAAAAAAACCTCGTACCATGAACTAGCGTGCAATCAACTGCATTACGGAGGTAAGGTTCGGAGCATCAACTTCGGTTTGAAAGAGACTGGTGTTTTGAATTATGGTGTTTACTATCCTGAAATATTTACAGGGCCGTCACTTTGAAAACAGGTGTCCGAGCTGCTTGAAACACTTACATTTACATAGCATACAGTTGCGCTACTTGTGTGAAGAATTTGGTGTAAATAGGTTGATTGGTCCCTGAGATAGGGCATTAAAATTTTGCCTTCTAATATAGGTTTATTATTAAAAATTACAATTAAAATCATTATGTATACGCTGCTTCTAAAACGCATTACAAATTTTGGTTGAATTTTGTTAAATTCTCTAATAGATATGACAGACTTGTCAAAACATTTATATGGCCACCATTTTGAAAATCAATAATGTCTGACCTTACATAAATGATGTAAGTTTACATGGCCTTATGAAGCACTACTTGCGTGATAAATTTTGTGGAAATTGGTTCAATTGTTTCAAAAATATGGCAGCATGTTCATTTTTTTTATCTGACGCTATTCTGCCAAAGGCCAGCAAAAGAGGGTCTCTGTATGCACAACTAACGTTTTCAATGAATAATATTAAAATTTAGAATTTGGGTAAATCTTGTAGAAGTTTTTCATAAATGTAACATACGAATCACAATTATTAATATCAACGACATTTAAAAAGGACTGCCACACCTAAATCATGTCAGTTTACATATCATTTTGTAACACAAATTGAATGAAATATTTGAATATGGATTCGGTTCATTGATCCTTGCTATATCGCAAAGAAACCTCAATTTAGTCATGTGACGATCATCATAAATGGATGACAAATAGGGTATATATACAAATATTTAATAATTATAATAATAGTGCTTGTATACAAAGTTATGTTTAAACCAGTTACATTGTTTTTTAGAAATAGCACACTATTCTAAAATATTTCTTAGTAACTTTTCCGAAAATAAGTGTCTGGCACATTAAAAAAATATAAATGAATATGACTTGCCAAAGTACAACTTCTTCGCCAAATTTGGTAAGAATTTATATTCCAATATAGGACTATACGACTTAAAAACTTAGTTTTTTCATACAAAATGGCGGAGAAATGACTCTTTTTAGAACAAATTTAGATCGATATATTATAAAATTACAGAATACAAAGTTCAGACCGCTGATTAAATTTGTTTCATAGTTTCGTATATGTAACATACTGAGCTGAAGTTTTTATGTAGCTACTCTTTTGGAAATAAGTGTCTAACTCACTTAAAACATATCAATTTACATCACGTGCTGTAGTGCTACTTGTTTACCAAATTTTGTGGGAATATTTCGTATTATCCGGAGATGTGGCATAGAATTTTTTATTTATCATAAGATATTTTACTAAATTGCAGACAAAAGTGGCATTGTATAGACACAAGTAGTCGTTGTCTGCTGCCAGCATTCAAAGTTAAGTGGGAATTTATGGTATGGTTTCAACGGTAGTGCACAATCAGCTTAAATTACTATATGTAGGCAATTTTTAAAATGCGTGTCTGACATATATAAAACATATCAGTTTACATCAAATGCCGCTGTACTACCTGTTTGCCAAATTTCGTAGGAATCGATCAATGTTTTCCCGAGGTAGGGGATGAAATTTTATTTATTTGTGTTGCGCATTCTAACAAAATGGCGGATAAAATAGAGACTGTGTGTACAAACCTGATAGTTGGAATATATACTGTCAGTGAACCGTTTAACAAATTTTAATAAAATTTCGAATTTTGAAAGTTAATCAAATAAATATTTAATTTATTTAGGGGTAATGTCATTGGTTATCCATTTTGCAAGGTAGCGCCATATTAAAGAATATGCTTTTACTTCATATCTCTGAAAATGCCCAATAGATTCCTACCAAGTGTAGAGGGCAACTAAAACTATAGTAGTTAATATTACCATTTATGACCTAAACGTATTTGAGATCTATTTTCAACATGGCGACAATATAATTATTTAAGATTAGTTTTGCATATATACCATACCGTTTAACCAATTTCGACCTAATTTGGTTTTGCCGAAAGTATCAACTGCAAGCATTATATGCTTATACATAACTTCTTATGTACACTATTTTGTAAGAAAAAATACAGTTTTTGAACTGTAACTCAATTGATTATCAATCTTAGATTCCTATCATATTTGGCAAACCAGAAATAATAATTCTTGTCATATTAATGTGGTAAAGGGATAAGACACTTATTTTTAAAACGGTGGATATACAAATATTTGGATTACTGTGTCATATCTACGAAACAATTTAACCAATTTCAACAACACTTTGTACGGTGGAATATTTTTAATACTATGGTATACCAGGTTAACAAGCGATTTAAATGAATAATAATCTTTATTTTCCAACGTTCACATTTCTATAAATATTTTAGAGAAAATTGGTATATTAAGTACTATTTGACCTAACTTGGTATGAAAAAAATTAACTATAAGCATAAAATAGGTTTAAGCATTGCTCATTTTGTCCGTAATTTTCTAAGACAGTGCTACATTGATAAACCAAGTTGTGTCATATTTCGGGAAACAATTCACAGATTTATTCTAAATATGGGATACAAGAAATACTACTGCTCGCCATAACACAGATGTTACAAGTGGGTTAGATACTTATTTTCTAAATGATAGGAATATAAATACCTTTTTTTACACAGGCGTTACTTTTGTCTCAATATAAGAGTATAGCATATTTATCAGATTTATCGGCTATATTGTTATTGTAAATATAATGACAGAACATTTGGAAAAATTTGTAAAAATAATATAAATGAAAGCTAAAATTCAATTTCCATTAATACACGATAAAATTACTGAAACATCAACATACCGCACTCGTGTTTCAAGGTTAGTACGAAGATACGCCCTGTTATTAAACAATGCATTTTGTGCTCATCAAAACCTTTTCAACGGTATCATAACGTGTTTACACTCAATGTCATTGTTGTCTACATATTTCTTTATTTGACCACGTGTAGTAGCGAAATAGGGCTCATTTACATAGAAACCCATTTTCAGCTGAGAAAGATATAAACCAAATAATATGACAACCCCGAATTATTAATTTGTTTAGGGGATACATTACAAATTACCTATCAGGTAATTCTGTAACTTTTACATTCACATTAGAAGAATAAAGTTTATCATATACTTGGTTGTTAATGAGAGGAGTGCTTCTGTTTGTCTTGTAGAACGAGTTAATGTAATCGTTGTCAATACCCCTCATTAACCTGTTGAAGAAAAGCTTATAACGTAACGATACGTTTAAAGTGATTGCAATTAAACTATCAAAATAACGCATGAATTAACAAATAGTACTGTTTTGCAGTTACATGTGTCTCGCCAGTCTTAGTTGGCACTTACATTACGAGGTTGTTGGCCCCAAGGTCACGAATTACATGTAGCAATAAACTAATACAAGTTTGCCTGTCAGTGTAAATTCAGTGAAAGCAGTTACCTGCGGGACAGTAAATAGAGAAAGGATTAATTAGAGAAAGCATGAGTGTCTACTACGTTTATCGCATTATAGCAAGAAAAGGACGAAAAATAATTATGTAATTCACTCAAAACACTCAAATCGGTAGAATAGAAAACAGTAATACGAAACAGTAATATATAGGTTATGTTCCTTCCAAGACAATGGCTGGTGGCTGTGGCACCTCGGTGCCTTCCATCATCTTGGGTTCCGCCATTTTGGATGACATTACAGGCGCCATATTGGATTCCGTCACCTTTTGTCCTTGACCTTTGTCAGCCAAGTTGTTTTCATCCGCTTTCTTGTTTATGGCCGAAATTTGGTTTTCGCTCATCATTTTGTTTTTCAATTACTCACCTTCGCATCTGTCGCATGCTGTAGTCTCTCGTCGTCCGCTAGAGTGCACCACCGATCCATGTAATGTTGTTTATTGCTGCTAGAGTGTGCCACTGTCGTCCGCCATCATGTTTCTACTTGTTCTTCGGTCAACTTCTGCCTGCTAGGGGCGCTGGTGCCGGTTCAGCTGCCATGTTGGTTCTAGAGTTGGCATCTAGGAATGCTGTTTTTTTTTAATTTATTTTTTGTAGAGCTCAAAATATTGTCTGGAGGAGGGTAGGATCGAACTGCCAAGCGTTGGGTCGGCATGCAGACGCCATAGGTAGCTCACCTATCTGGACATGTGATGGGAAAAGGTTTAATAGAAGAATATATGTAATATACTTTGTAAGGGGAAAATTTTTTTTAAATTAAGTGAGTTTGCATTTTTAAATTTATTCTAGAATAAGAACGTGTAGTAATAAAATTTCTAGTCACTTTTATTAAAATAATTTCTCGTATGAAAATATAATTTTTATTTCATTTTCATTCGATTTTAATTTTATATAATATTAACATTAAAGACATTTATTTTTCTTCAGTGAAATTTCTTGTTGTGTATACTGGTTATTCAGCCTCCCTCCCCCACCACAAAACACTCCTCCCCTCCTCCAAACCGCTAACATGACCCTCCTGGACCTCTGCCTCCCCCTCCAAACAACCAACATCTCCACCCTCTCATTTCCCACCCCAAGCCCCTCTTCAACTCTCCCTCTGACACAATCGATGCCTATTTTCCCATTGGCTAGTTTGTCAGAGCCAATCAGGCCACTTCGTCTACCCCCTCTATTACACTCATATACCAGCCTCGGGTGCCAGTATCATGCCTGCCCCTACCATTTTTTTCACCTGATCACCTTATTTCTCGTCTGGAATTTTCTATCACCAAGCAGTATATGTTTGCATGTTATCCCAGTGAGCAGAAAATAATATTGGCGATCGTAGCGTATGGAAGGCTACGGTCGCTTGTGGCCCTCACAGCGCCACCAGGGGCCGTGCGTGCGCTATCTCTGCAGGCGACGTGAGGCCAAGTTGCACGACTCGCAGCACGCAGGGCGACGCCTTAACACCCGCGCGGCTTGGTAGCGCAGGAAGGATGATCTGGCTTCCTCTCCAGAACAAAAAAAAAATATTAAATTATTTCGCCTGAAAAAATAAACTTTGCCGATAGTCCAGATAAGCATTAAATAAGTAATCGTTCAGAAACAGTAATCCATCATATTTCATTGCATTACACAAAAATATGTTAAAGCGAAGCATAAAGATTGCATTAAAAAGTTACACCACATGTGCACAGAACTATGTATCAGTACGCGTAGGCAAGCACTGCATGTTCTAAGGAGTCAGTAACCAAAATACATTCGCTCTATGGTAAGTACCAGTTTTTAACCTATGCATATATATCAAATACGATCATGCTTGTAACATTTACCAAGATATACCGATACATATATATTTAAAATATGTAAGTCGCGGGACTGTAAACAAATGCAGCGTCAAGCGTAATAACTAAGCCCAGGTAGGCAGGCTCCCTGATATCTTAGGTCTCTGAATAAAATACCTTTCCTAAGCTACGTTACAGAGATCGGTTATGGGTGTGACATGATTTGAAAAGTCAACTTCATCCGTGTCACATACACAAATACAGAAAATCCACGTATAAAAAATTATTGTCAAACAGTCTGAAACGTAGTTCTATTCGCGGGTTTTTTCTTTAATCACCACATGTATTTGATTGTGTCGTGCATCATATGTTATCATTAATTTATTGACTCAATTGAACTGTTACCTGTATTTCATATATTAATAACGAAAATAGGCGTGTTATTAAGAAATACGCCCACGAACGTGGTTCGTTGTCCCTTTGAGGTAATTTTATTTTCATGAGAGTAGAACTTCAGCAAAGCTTCAGAATGGACTTTAATGTCAAAAAGTTCACGTAATATCCACAAAGACAGATTGGGAAAGATTTACGTATGATGCAACACAAGATACGTGTTAAATAATACATCACATGCAATGATACAACTCCAAACCATACAGTTCAGCCTGAAACTCCCACGTTGTGAATGTTTCCGAGCGGCAACTCAATAATCATGTTAATCGGACCCCACCGCAAGCTGGTGCAGCCATAATGCCTAACCTTCCTGTGCTTAACATTGTTACGAAGAACCATAAATTTTCCTTTATTTTTCACCAAAATAATTTATCTCGCAATACTAGAGAAGGGAATTCTAAGAATCCAAATTTGTGAAATTGTTTTAATTGTTATAATTTTCAGTGTCACTATCTATGAAATGACAGCCATCCTGCACGGTAAACTCCATTTCATATTTATAGATGCCGCTTTTAAAGTTAATTTCTAAATAATAGCCTACGGTTTGAAAATAAAATATTATTGTTCTTAATACGTAATTATATTAACAGACAAACATTTAGACCAACTTAAACTGAGCCTACCTACCAACGCATTACTTTAGTCTAAAATGAGGTGTGTTGTGATCAAGAAAATTTCAATTTAATAAAAACATGTTTAAAGTAAACGTAGAAGTTTGTTTCTGGTTTAATAGTCAGTGCTGTACTTACGCCTCCCGTTATTCCAGCCAGGCTGCCTAAGTGGTTTAGTCGCAGTGCCACTATCTCACTAGGCACCATCTACCATCACACAGGTTATTGAAATAAAACAATATTTTAACTATATCTTCATCATGGCGTTGCAGCAGTTCTCTCAGATATAAATAATGTGCATTTATACACTGACTGGCATAACAAATGTGCATCAATACACTGACTGGCATAAAAAAGTTATGCGTACAGAAAGAATGGTCTGAATTGGATGGCGTCGTTTGGAATATGTATATATGGTCACCGGGTGTGTAAATATTTACAGTTGCAATTATTTGTAACGCGTAGCATTAGTGGTTCAAGCACTGCTGTAGCAGTACTGTGGTAACTGAGCGTCATACAGTCAGCAAACATAGTGATGAATGGTCAGTGAACACAGAGTATGACTTACAGACACATTAGACAGCATTACAATAACTCAAAGGTGTTGTATACTTGTGTCAGGTATTTCGGTATTCTAATGCCGCCATATCCCGATATTAGAACCAACATGTGCGTGATGTTACTCATACACGCCATGAACAATTATTTAAACGTTTTTGTTTATTACCATTGATGTTATCTCCAAACCACTTTGTAGAAATCCGTACGTGCAATAATGCAAGGAAACATTTATAAATAAATTACAAATAAATTTTAAACAGAGAATGCTCTTTTTCGTGAATGATCACGTAGATAACATTAATTTTGACATTCAAAAATCCTTGGAATGAAAGTGTATTTCAAGCAATTAAAATGTTGTTTGGAGAATTGTTGGGTAAGAAGGCAAGGACCATTAGAAAGGAAACTAAAATTAGGCCGGATTTTTTTGTTTTACAATTGTTACCGAGTTGGCCGTATTCGCAAAAACTACGCTAGCAAAAAACCAATTTCATATGAAAAAAATTAACCTGACGTAAACAGTATGTTTTATAATTTACTTGTGAGATTTATAGGGTGCGGTGAGAAGGCGTAAATAAAAATATTTCTCTCTTATTATCGTATCTGTAAATGTAAGCATTAAGGCTCTGCTTCACCTCTTTTGCTGAAATTCTTCTTTTTCGCCTAATAATTTTCAATTCATAGTATTTGCTGACAATTTACGAATACATAATATTAATATTTTATAAGTTTTTTAGTATTTTTGTTTATAAATTAATTGTATGTCATGTTTTTTTTTTTGTAAAATGTCAGGAATACATTCATATTATATCTAATAAGTTCCTGTCTTTTTGCAATCAAGATATAACACACCGTGAAAATTTAAGGCAAAAGTAACCCGTAAATGGTAAATTTTGTATTACTAAACATTTCCGATTAACCTCTGAAAATGATATTATGACACGAAAAACCAAGAATTTCTGCATAATAGGTGTAGCCAAGCCTTAAACAATATGACAGACAGCGCCTGCATATAGGCAACCACTGCTAGGGATTGTGCTGTTTGCAGAGTTTACAGGCACGAGCACTTGTCATTACATCAGGACAACGGGTTCCGCGCATATGTCGCTGGGTGTTAACAAATGTGAGGAGAGGAGGTCCCTGTCGGCCGGGACATACACACTGTGTAACCTAGGGGTTTCCGTTGCTTCTACCAGGCACTAAGCATATATGTAACAGTTCCGTCCACGTTTGGCGCTCGATTACAACTGCACAAGAATTGTTTCCGCACTGTGGGGAAAGAAAGAGTTAAAACGTCTCTGATGCGGCAAATAAAACATTGCATCCTATCTATATTGGCGCCGTCTTAGAGCGTAGCCACAATAAACACAAACCACTAATATGAGCGTTCATGGGTCGAGAATAGTTTTCTACGTTTTTATCATTTTTTTTTTATTGTGAATTTAAACGAGCAGTCCAGAAAAGTATCGAAATGGTAGAGAGTTACTTTCATAAAACCAAAAAAACGAAAATATAAGAATTTTAAGTATATACTAATTTTCCTACAAACGTCAAAATTTTAAGAACAAAATACTTTAGGTAATGGTTAAAAATAATTGTCTAGGTCATCACAAGGTCGTGAATATATTTTCTTGTAAATTTTGTATAATTTTCCCTTGTGTCTCAATTTCGACTTCTTAGACATAGATTTAGCCAAACATCTGTAGTTAAACCATCTTCGCAGGCAAATGAAGGGTCGGATTTAAAAGAAATCGCCAACTTGACACTCCTTTGATTTCAAGAAACGTCTTAGGTGGAACAAACTTTGTACCAAAATAACTTTTTGAAATTTATGAGACTTAATTTTTATTTTTACTTTTATGTCAATTTCATCTATACATACATTAAAAACATGATGAATGAACTTATTTCATAGTATTGTGATTTTTATTATGTTAACAGTTAATGTCACGTCAGGAAGTCCGATACATATTATCCAAATCTAAAAAAAAGCTACCATATGCATTACTGCAATACCACCTGCAATATATGCAACTAACATTATTCTTGCATCCTGGTTGTATGATTGTAGCATTTTGGCAGCGGCGGTGTGACAAATAGTCGATGCACTTTGACAGTGGAAGCCTACGTTTCGTGGACCAGGAATTAAGAACGAAATATTATTATTTTATGATTCATCATAACCCGCATATTTATCGATAGTTTATTAAGAAAGTATACTTATATTAAGGAATTCGCTGTAATACTACAATTAAAAGTTAACCTACGATCCTGGAATAACCTTTATGGGGAACCTACTGAACATTCTGCTGTGGAGTCTGATTGCGAATGGCATTTGAGGGACGTTAAATGTGGGTATATAAAGGTCAGTATCCATATTTCGAGATATAAGTGTTGCGATTGGCGTTTTAGAATGACAATTCAGACACGAGGCGCAAAACAGAGACATCAACACCGCCTTGTTATGAGGGTTTTCGTGGAGTGCTGCCAATGTTTCTTATTTCTTCACTACATCGTAAAACCTTTTTT
>NQII01007781.1:0-83890 GCA_002778355.1 Clitarchus hookeri | reverse complement strand
AAAGCCATGCCCGATTCCTTCCCCAATCCCTCTTCACTGAGCAACTTTCTCTGTCTCTAATGACCTTGCTGTCGACGAGACATTATGCCCAGCTTACGTGCCTACCTACATGATATTGAAGTATAGACCGTAACGACTGGTGGATGTGAACATTCTGTGTGCTTGTCCCATATTTACTTGAACATAAGGCAATGTTTCATTTTAGTTTGTATTTTTATAAAAAAAAAAAAAAAGGGAGGTAGGGGAGTCTTATTTTTCCATACTAACAATTTTAATGTATTTGCTTTGAGAGTTAGCATTTACTGGATGATATTTTTTTAATAGACATGTTTCCCAATACATTAAAATACAATGAATAAATATAAAAATATTAAGAGACCATTTTTTATTGTCAGAAAAAAGTATAAATGGATAAAGGAAGTGTGACTTTCGTATATTTTAAGGCATTTGTAAAGTAGAACATACTGCGTATTAACTACAAAGAAGTTGGTTATGTCAAATCTTTATCCAAGTGACATAATGAAATAAACATGCTGAATGGCATGACTAAATAATTTGTGGAGAAATACATTTTTCCTGAAGACCAAAGTAAAAATTTCAGGTTGTCTATTTTTCAGGTCATCCTATATTCTAGTACATTTGATACTAATTGCTAAGTGGTTTGCAGGTGGCTTCATTCCGCCGCATGCAGTCGGACCATGGGAGGCTGACTCAGAACTTCCGACCAATACAGCCCTTGAGCGGTCGTTTGATTCAGTTCAACGTGGCAAATGACATGAGTTCAGCAAGTGTGCGTGGGCGATACTTCAGCCGAGCAGCTTGTCTTTCCTTCGCACTGCTCTTGCGCGTCCTGTTGTGGTGATGAGGCATGTAATCCTGTAGCTGATGGTGCCAAAGTGCAATAAGGAGGTGGAACGCTGTACTACACAAGACAGTGGTGCAGACCAGGATTTCTTATGTGCAACAACTTTTGCAATCATCACATTATTGCCTGCAAATAACACCAAAAAAGTGACTAGTCTGTGGTGTGACACAGTGGTGCAGTAATCTCGAGAATAATATGCTCATTACTTCAACTCGAACTGTCATCATCATCATCATCATCATCATCATCATCATCACATTTCACACTTAGGTTGTCTTATAGTGTAGATATTTGATGACAAATTTTTAGCACGTAGAACTATTGCAGTATTTATTTTTTATTCAATGGAATGTTTATCACAATACAGTTCTAAGGTACAGCAATTTTACAACATACCATATATGACAAACAAATGTTGTTTTTGTCCATTGGCATACAAAACATGTTTTACCATGTTTGTTGTGCAACAAGTGTTTGCGTTAGTTCATAACCAGTAACAATTTTTGTTTGTAATGTGTAATGTGATGAAAAGTGGACATACTGTGGAATATCTGTTGTATGAAATGCCCTAACACAGCTGCGCTAATAGATAGTATTTATTATCAACAAACTTTTAGCCATTTCCCAGTTTAAATATATTTCATTAACATAAAATGAAGCATGTTTCTGTAAGCTATGAAAATTTCTGAAACAGATTATTATCCCCACAGTTAAAACAGAGAAACCTGAGTCATGTCAATTTGTGCAGTATTTGTGAATGTTAACCTGGCACACATGAATTACCTACTGCTTAGTGTGTACTTAATATTTTGTGGATCTGTAAGAATTTGAGACCCCACAATAATGTGTGTTAGTGTAATGTAAATGGACAGTACAAAACAATGCTACATACAGCAAAATTTACTTTATTGTAGTAATAGTGTGTAAGAGAGACAAAAGACATTAAGCAAATTGTATTAAATTACCATTATAATAGGCAATTAAATTAAATGTGATTAATCATGGGCATAAATGAACCCTTAAAACTAAATACAAGTTTCGTATGTAAATACAGAGTAAAATTGTTGGTCTCCAGTGTTTAAAATATTGAAAAAATCAAAGTTGCTTTCATCTTTTGTAGGTTATTGTGTATAACGCAGGATTCCTTGTACTAGCCTGGAAACTTTTGAATGTTACAAAAATCTGGTATTTCTGATTGAGTTCGCTTGTCCATTTTATAAAACCATTTATTGAACATAAAAAGAACTAGAGGTCTTTAATACAATGAAGCATTCTACAAAAAGTCATTAGAAAGGTTCTCGGCCATGATAAATTTTGTTGGAACAATATGTTTAATTGGTTTTCAGAGCACGAAAAAGAGTTCTAAAAAGATAACATGTAACACTGAAATGGTAACGTTCAACCACGTGAACTACTCAGAGTATTTACAGATACCTTACACTATGGAGTGGGTGTACTATTACCTACTTCAGCCAAACAAATGTAACATATGTCTAGACCCTGTCCAGAAGTGACTGAAGATACACAGCCACTAGGAAAGAAGTTCTGGGAATAATAAATGATGTACAAGGTTGATTAAACAACTGATTAAACCGGGGGGGAAAAATATGATTTTGATAGACATTAAAAATACTTATAATAATAATATATCAAGGACTTGTCACTTTCCAGTTAACGTGATCACAAATGCTTCAGTTCAAGTGAGATCAAGCTTAGTAACACTTGGAATTATGTATTACTGATACATTTTCACAAAGACCAGTGCACCAGTTAGACATTTTCTTTACCAATTTTGGATCCTCTACAATCACCCCTCAATTTAGAATTAAAGCTGACAATATTACGTACAGTTCTGACTAGGTGTATATAAAATTAATATATAAAACTGACTTTATACATTTACCAGCACCATTATAGGCCTAAAACTAAACTAATTATGTAGTCGCATGATGATGATGTATGGTTATCCTGTTAAATGCATCTCCAGGTCTAGCATCTAAACAAGGTCACAACAGTGGTGGAGTATGTGACGGTAGTCCGCTACAGCAGCAGCACTGCGCCATTTTTTATCTTGCACATTTCCATATCTTTATCTCAGACCTGAGAAATTTTATCAAGACTATCTGTCACTTAAAATAGTTGCACTTATCATCAGTGTAGTATTTCAAAGCACATGGTTTCACCTGAGAATGCTACGCAATAAATCTGAACCAGTAATTATTTTGCAAAGGTGTTTACCTTTACATTTAAGAATGTTTTTTTCATAAGGTTTATGCTTAATCACCTCTACTGTAAAATCAACAAGACTGTTAAATAAAATGTTAATTTAATTCAGTAGACAGAGTCTTATGAAAAAAATGATACTCCAGAAGCATATACTTGACGTCCCCTTGTCGCCAAAAACAGTTTAAACACTGAGCAGCTTGTAAGTTTTTCCAAGCACAACGTCCATTTTTAGCAGTTTTTTTTTGCAGGAAAATAAGAAGGTTCGTATTAATTTATTTTAATACATACACATCATTTGAAAAAACTGATATCTTGGAAGGGTATATATGACACCCATTTGTCACCAAATAATGCATAAGCAATGAGTCTGAGTGCTGTGTAACTCGCAGCAGGTTCAAATGGTAAAGGAAAATAAGACAATGTGGTTTTGAATGATTAATTATAGAAGGCCATAAAGAAACAAATCTTAATCATCATATATATTCATCTTTGCCTCAAAATCACACATGCTTTTAATGAAATATTATTAATCACTTAAAAATTCAGACATTTTCCAAACAAATGGATAATCTGTTACAACAGCGGCTGAATAAAGATGTTTTTGACAGTTGCACATCCTATCACACTTTTTTTAATTTCTATTCTGAAACTATGGGAAGCATAATTTAAAATTTTTCTTTCCAAAATATCTAAAGTATGAGTCTGATTTAATGTCATGAGTCCTGATGAAAGTTTGCCACTCCATTAAACTACTATGGCTAGGAACTAAAACTGCCAACATACTAAAATTCAAAGTTTAATGGCACTGCTAAAATATCTACCCTGTTCTAAATTGTATTATACATTTTATCCATAAAAAAACATTTCAACTTAAAACACATAACTAGTGATGGGTTGAGACAAAAAATTGAGTCGAGTTGAATTAACAAAGATCCATTCATCATTCAGGTCTAGTTTTTTCCAGCAGACATCAAACTACTGAACATGCAAGATGAGTCACTTTGCTTTTAGGTAATAAACAAACAAATAATTGCACCTAACAATCACCTTTTGTGTCGAATCAATAATTTTACATTGCTAAACATCTACAGTTGCGCCAGAATGAAAACAATGACTCGGCTAAATGCGTCGACACTATTAGAGTTTGTGATGTTCGGGATATACAGCTGCGATAAAACCCACTGATGCAAGACATGAGATATTCCAGCAATGAGATTGCAAAGTGCTTACGTACAATTATCTATGGTTTGCGTAGTACTTTTAGTATTTACAATTGATTGTGTTAACAGACCAATCATCAGTATTATCGATTTTCCACAAAAACCGAGACCGAAATATAGAATATATTTAATAGTATAAGTTTTCAGTTACAAAATTTTTTCGCCTGATGATAAAACAAAATTCATTTTCATTAAATAAAATATAATTTTAAGAAAATTATGATAAAATTAAAGCCCTAGTAAAATATAAAACTTTTACGAAAATTTATGTTTAATGAATAAACATTTAGTTTAGGCAATGATCGAAGCGGACTGATTCCTGGATGGATGATGGGCCAATACCCAATATACCCAATACCGGCGATGGGCCAATACCCAAATTTTCTCAATACTAATACCTTGATTGATTCCATAAAGAAGCTTTTGATAATCTATATCTTTACTGACACTCAATCCTTAACATTTTGAAAAATTATTGGTATACATATGAGACTACTAATTAGTTGAACCACTTCAGTACAAAATTTTATTTCAATACAAAATTTTATTTTAGTAGGTGGTTTAATTTTGCCTTCATTAGAACTGGTCTTCCATCAAATCAAATATATTTCTCTCTGCCAAAAGACTCTCTTGTGCTTTTGCAAGCAAATTATTTCATCGCCTGCTTCTCTCCAGCAACCCAATTTTGATTCATAGATTTCAAATTGCTTCCTAGCTACTGTATTTCCATTATATTCTACAAAATTATTGCATTTTATTTTAAAGAAGTAAAATAACACAAAAGTTTTTTNCAAACATTTTTCTGTCGTTACAAATGAAGCTGAAGCATTGCATTTTAATCTATTGAAAACCGAATTGCTGAGTAAATGACTGCTATTTATTTTACAATATCATCTATGTCATTTTTGAAAGTATACTGCAACTGTAATTCAAGTAATTGAGCCATAACATTTACAGATTGCTTTCGTTTGAATATAATGTGTGAACTATTTAAAAGAAGCTGTATAACTTATATTTTGTGCGATAATGCAATTGATGGCCACCCGCACAGTTTCTTTTTGCCAGTATGTAGTTCCTAAATGATCTGCTAGATGGCTGTACTGTTACTCAAACATACAATTGCTTGGTTTCTTGCTAGATGGCGCGTGACCCTAGATCCCGTTCTCGCAAACACGTATTCGCCCGATCAGCTCGACAGCTATCATAAAATTTTCCATTTTTTCTTCTGGAGGATGTGTTTTACGTTACAAAGCACGTACGCGATATGTTTTGTTACACACATAATTAATGTGAAATATCATATCCAATGTTCTGCATACTACTCCACCTGTAGAACAAGTAACTTTTATGAACAATTTCACCTAGTACATAAACCTCCCATTTTATTGCAGATCTTGCGGACATTTTTAAAAAACTTATCTTCCTTATTTTAAACATTGGAAAACTAACATTTTAATTACATATATACTATGAATGGCACAGCTATAACAACTAAAAATAATAATTACACCAATACCTCATTTAGCACATCTTCAAACTGCCCAAATTTAATTAACACAACATTAATTTTATTTTCCAAGTTTCACATAACATAAAGGTAAATTTCAATAATCGTGAAATCGCCGAAAGAAAATGCTGGCAGTGCGAAGGTCGAGTAAAGTGCGTTTATTTATTTGTACATCCCTGTCCAGACGTAGTGCATCTCATCCTGGTGTGACGTCGTTAGGTCTGGCTTGAAAAACAAACAACAGCCACCCCACCTGCACCTAGTTTGGTTTCATCATGGCTTCGAAGCAAGATTCTACTGTGACGTGTTCCAGTGATACCATTTAAAAATGCAATGACGTACCATACTGCAAGCTGTGTTTCTGTGCATGTCAAACATACAAAAAAATAAAAAAAATATTTGCAGTTTTTACAAAAGTGTCTACAGTAAATATTTTTGTTTCTAATGTGTGGATTCAAAAATAAAGAAGTGGCGTGTCGAAGCGCCTGACAGAGGGCGGGAACATGTCGCATATGTTGAAGGTAGGGGCACAATGCGTGGCAGCCTGGGGCAGAATGCGTGTCGGCCAGCTAACCTAGATTTCTGTACAGTGTTTACGTTTCCGCAACGCCCCGCCACGTTTAATGAAATTTTACATAAGTTATACAGTGATAAATCCCTTGCCTGTTTATATTTCATGGTGTTTTGATGATGATACATGATGTAAAGGATCAATTCCTCCGCAATTTGGAACACACTAAATTCATCAGCCTTTGTTTATATTAAGGACAATGCTTCAGAATACGCAATTTCAATTAAAATACACATTTTCAGGAACAAATTAGTCACGCTAAGTGAAGGATTGGTGTATTCAAATAAACAGTAGTGTGTCACTAAAAAATTACTCAGGCCAAAAATTGATGGTACTCGATTCTAACCTGCACCTTGTTTTTCAAAATATTTTCGGAGAAAAAAGGATGGTTATAGCCGAGTAAATACTACAGTCATAAAACACAGATAATAACAGCCACTTCGCAACTCACGTATTGGACTTTTTTTTTTCAACAAAAGTGTTTACTAAAAGGAATCAAATTGTTTCAGTATGAAGAATCGGTATCCTTGATATCTCTCTATGCTAGATGTATCGAGAGTATCGTGCTATCGACAAGAGTATCGTGGTATCGAGAATCTGAATTGACCCATCCCTAAGAACAACCTAATACAAGCGCTGATAAAGGCAAACAAAAGTGAATGGATACAGACACCATACAAAATGTTAGTATACACACATTTAGTAGTTTTATTGTTTAGTGACCTCAAGAAACTCAAGTACTGGTATTGTATATACTCAAAATAAACACCCCAAAAAAATTGGAATCTGAGAAATGGGTGGGCATTATATTTGTGACTTATGCCATTTTGTCTCCCAGCAAAGTGCTGCCTCTTGCCAGCTGTGTGGCACCGGGTGAACAATAACAACAAGAAACTGTCATGGTTGACAGGCAATCTCAGCACGACACAAATACATACAATCATACATCACACCTTCAGCAGAAATATGCATAAATATGGTAAACTTGTCATTACTTTTCTCATGTGATTACAATTTTAAAAACCTGCATATGGGGAAAAAAAAAAAAAATTTAAACATAAACTTTAAATGTGAACTGCTTCTCCGCTCACATGGCACCCGGCGGTATGCAAACGGATCAGCCTGAAAGATACCCTCCCACTCCACCCCTGTAACAGTTATCTTTTTTTTTTATCACCACCATGAGGCTGACATTGCCATTCCTACCACAGTCATTCACTCTTCGGTAGGAGGGAAAAAGTAGCGCTGTGAATTACATAACAAGGCAAAGGACTATTTTCATTGGTAGTAGATAGTCCCAAACTTTTTCCTTAGTAAACTGTGACTATAAGGGAGGGAGGAAGTTATAAGAAGGTCATGTGTTATACCAGTGTGCATATGGTACACATTTACATTTATGGTGCAAACTCGATTTTAACTTAAAATTTTATACTCAACTCGAGTTTCATACAATTTGACTTGACCCAACTCCAAGCTGTAAAAATAAAACTCACCCATCACTACACGATAACATAATCCATAATTTCAGATACGAACAAGTGTTCAGTTATAATGGTTAAACTGCATAAAAAAAAAAGTTTTACAATGTCAAAGAGTGTAACAGACACAAACATCATACTACATAATGTGTCGATTGTTTATTTTTTTAATCAATTATTTCTAGATTGATAGTAGACTGTCATTATAACACTTGCATGAGTAACACACTCTGGGGATGCCCTAGCAGTAAAATATACTTGTAAATAAGAAAATCCTAATGCACTTACATGGAAATCTGCACTCATCACACAGAGTGCAGTGTTTATACTTGAATTGCTAATTGCAATGGCAATGTGTCCATTGAGTGCAATAATTAACACTGTTTCCAGTCAGCGCAGCTTCCTGAGTACAAATACCGCAAACAAACAAACATACATATATATATATATACATATATACATACACACAGCCATACATACATACATACATCTGTTTAGGACAATCATGAAATATTTGCCATTTTCTATTTTCTAGGGCACTCTCGAGTATGCTCACAGTGCAGTGAACTAAAAAAATGTCTTAAAACTGCACTTGCTGACTGTTGTGATTCTTGAAATACAAAATCTGGGAAACACACTAGCCACACAGTGTAATTTCGTAGAATATAATGCAATGGTTTAATGCAAAACAAACTGTACCTGAATTAAACTGCATAAGTTTAGTAAAACATTATTAACAAGAACATAATTATTAAGTTTCAATGCAGATGTATTAAATATGGGAACAGTGGTGCAAATATTGTGTGTACCAGATGTACCGATGGCCAGATGAAGAATTATTCAATAATATGTAGAGAGTTACATGAGAAAGGTACGTGTTTCTAACAAATCAATATTCTAACATAATAATGTGAAATGTTATGTAATAATGTGGTAGTAACAATACATGTTATATTACTAACATGAGTCTGTGTACGTCCATATTTCAATAAAAACACAAATATATTATGTAGTAATTATTTATAATCTCCAATCCCTCTTCGCTCATTTTCATAACTTCTATCCTTCACCATTTTTTTGTTAACAACTTCCTTTGCTTATCGCACACATCAAAGATAAAACCCCAGTTGTTCTATCGCCTCTAACGTTCTCCTTCACAATCCAAGCTCCCTATTCTGCTTCATGACCTGCAGCCAACCTCCTGCAGTAAAAGCNCCTCTAACGTTCTCCTTCACAATCCAAGCTCCCTATTCTGCTTCATGACCTGCAGCCAACCTCCTGCAGTAAAAGCACATGCCAGTATTGCCACCAACAAACCTCATATCCCTGCCTCCACACATCTCTGCACCAAGTTCATAACATAGATTTCATTGCATAATGGTCACACACTTTATACTAAAAACTTCCTTGAAAATTTAGGGTGCGACTACTGTGTGAATCATAGGTATAATAAGATCAGGCCTGCCACCAAGATCATTTTCAAAATCCTGTGAGCAGCACTAAAAGATCCTGTAAAATTTAAAACTTATTTTCAGAAACATTTGTGAATTATTCGAATAAAAAAATGTAAAATAATAGTAAAATTTAAAAAAACGTTTGGTAATAAAATAAGTTTATCTTACCTTACAAAATCTGGGTAGGTTTCAGCTATGCCTACATTGTTTCACAAACAGTATTCATTTTTACAAACCTTTTAGTAATTTTCTACAGTGCAGCAAGGCATTCAACATTGGTGATTCCGTTGATGACCTGGGGGCAGTTTTCACCATCTTGAGGTTGCTCAATACTATTTCCACAGCAGCAATGATGTGAGGAAGATTTAGCATTTCTTCGCTAGTTTCGTGAGCACTGGAAACACAGCCTGACCATTCTGTTTGTGTTCCGACACACTGTGCCAATATGCATCAATGCTAGTGGAACTTCAGGTTCCCACAGGGAATATGAAATAAATTCATCATGAAATTTGTCTTTGACATCTGCACTAATGACATTTGGAGGGTTCAAAAATAGTAACATNATTGGAGGGTTCAAAATAATCATCATCATCATCATCATCATCATCATCATCATCATCATCATCATCATCATCATCATCATCATCATCATCNAACTTCAGGTTCCCACAGGGAATATGAAATAAATTCATCATGAAATTTGTCTTTGACATCTGCACTAATGACATTTGGAGGGTTCAAAAATAGTAACATCCTTTAAAACATCATCATCATCATCATCAAGAGACAGAATACAATAAAGATATATTTAGCTCCTGTCTGATAGAACTTCCTGATGTTCTCGAAAAATATTTTTTATGCGTTCAGAGGTAAAATTACAGGCTTCCAGCAAATCTTGTGTTTTATAACCAATGAAGATATCATCTGGTAACTGGTTTTCAAGCTTGTCATTTAATTTTGTAATGCCACATTCCTAAATGATTGAAATTTGACACAACTAGCAATGAATGAATTGCCTGAGCAGCACGCAAATTTCTTGATAGAGTAGGTATGTAAGGATTCTCTCGCTGTAACATGTTAAATTTCAAAAACCTTGGGAGCACTGCTTAAAGAAATAGGAAGTAAAGTTTAGCAAAATTTGAGTGAAGAGTAATGACAATACGAACAGATTCCATCCGACTTTCTTTCCTGTTTACATGGTCAAAATATTCAACACATGCAAGATACCGTTCTAGCAAGCGTTTCACACTGGAAAAGGGTTAACAATTTCATAAAGCAAAGTTGAAGAATGTTTCGACACTCTACATCCACTGATTCTTGATAATTCTTAAATTCATCTTTTCTTTTTCCTGAGGTCTTTAATTGTACCTACATAAATAACATGGTCTGGGATCTGGGTTGCTTAGTCCGGCTCATTCTCATATCTCAGGTCGTGCCGACCTAGACCTGCTAATCAAACGCAGTTAAGATAGCAATGAACCCACTTTGGGTGCCACTAAAAACCCTTTATATACCCCTCTTTTGACACCTGATGCCCTAGCGAGAGGGACGTCACGGCAAGAGTGGGGAAGATTTAATTCTGCGCCAGGTCAATTAAGCAGATTGCATGCTGACTTTACTGTGCAGGCTTCTGTAGAATGACTCCTCGGCCTCGCACTGGCCCCTTATATAAGGTAGGGCGCGTCAGACGCCTACTTCGTACAAAGTCTGTGAGGGTGAGGCGATGCTTCTGGACGTTAGACACACGAGTTCGGGCTAGCTTACTACTGGTGTCGTTCCCTTATGACAGACGCTGGTCCTGGCTCATAGGCTTCGGCCCGGCAGGAGCGGACGGCTGGGCAGGCTGGCTCTGCTGCTGCGTGCTGATGACAGGAGTGCTGGCGGCAGGCAGTATCACTCCCAAGGGGGGAGTGCACTCCTGGCGGAGTAGTTTTCGACGGCGGAGTGAGCAGCTCCAAGAACACTAACTGGGAGGCCAAATAGGTTGCCTGGGAGTGTAGTGGAGTAAGGCTCCACTAATTGTCAGGTGGCTAGTGCTCTCTCCCGTGAGGATGTGCAGCAGCTGAGGGCTGGTGTACGTTAATTACTGAAGGGTAGGCGAGATGCAAGGATAGCAGCTGTCCTCCGGGCATTCTTCCTGCTCCCTCGTCGGTGAGCGAACGTCATGGACAGGAAAGGTGCTAATGTTCATTCTGTACAGTGCAGTGAGGCAGGCAACAAACCCCTAGCTAAAGTCTACTCCAAAAGTACCTGGGTCAAGCCTAGTCAGGCCTGGCACCCCCTCCAGGGAGTTTATACACTCTGGAGGGAATGGGTTAGCTCATATAGTTGTGTTGTGTATCTTTCTAGTGGTTGGGGCTCTACCGTACTTACCCACCAGGTACCTTTACGTACTGGGTACACAGTATGGGTGGTCGTCGAACTTGTTCTTGTGTGTGACGTACGTGCAGTCCTGGTTAGAGCCTGCCCAGACCTACTCTACGTTGGAAACTTGTTGCAATTCACTGTCCCCTGCTGCTCCCTTCGAGGGTGACCTTTACCAGGTTGGGGAAAAGGCACACAATCACTACAGAGCAAGGAAAGACAGAAGTTAGCTAAACTACGTGTTTTATTCCCTTGAGAATAAAAACACTGTGACCTCTACTACTTCCTACCTCTACAAACACTAGGTGTTCAATGACTTTGTACAAGAGCNCATCATCATCATCATCATCATCATCATCATCATCATCATCATCATCATCATCATCATCATCATCATCATCATCATCATCATCAAGAGACAGAAAACAATAAAGATATATTTAGCTCCTGTCTGATAGAACTTCCTGATGTTCTCGAAAAATATTTTTTATGCGTTCAGAGGTAAAATTACAGGCTTCCAGCAAATCTTGTGTTTTATAACCAATGAAGATATCACCTGGTAACTGGTTTTCAAGCTTGTCATTTACTTTTGTAATGCCACATTCCTGAATGATTGAAATTTGACACAACTAGCNTTCCTGAATGATTGAAATTTGACACAACTAGCAATGAATTGCCTGAGCAGCACGCAAATTTCTTGATAGAGTAGGTATGTAAGGATTCTCTCGCTGTAACATGTTAAATTTCAAAAACCTTGGGAGCACTGCTTAAAGAAATAGGAAGTAAAGTTTAGCAAAATTTGAGTGAAGAGTAATGACAATACGAACAGATTCCATCCGACTTTCTTTCCTGTTTACATGGTCACAATATTCAACACGTGCAAGATACCGTTCTAGCAAGCGTTTCACACTGCAAAAGGGTTAACAATTTCATAAAGCAAAGTTGAAGAATTTTGTGACACACTACATCCACTGATTCTTGATAATTCTTAAATTCATCTTTTCTTTTTCCTGAGGTCTTTAAGTGTACCTACATAAATCTGGGATCTGGGTTGCTTAGTCCAGCTCATTCTCATATCTCAGGTCGTGCCGACCTAGCCCTGCTAATCAAACGCAGTTAAAATAGCAATGAACCCACTTTGGGCGCCACTAAAAACCATTTATATACCCCTCTTTTGACACCTGACGCCCTAGCGAGAGGGATGTCACGGCAAGAGTGGGGAAGATTTAATTCTGCGCCAGGTCAATTAAGCAGATTGCATGCTGACTCTACTGTGCAGGCTTCTGTAGAATGCCTGCTGGTGACCAGGGTGCTGGCCGGCTGGCGGGCACATGATCGGCTCGTGCTGGTGTCACCCTGGTGTCCTCCAGGTCAAACAGTATCATTCCCAAGGGGAGAGTGTACCCCTGGCGGAGTAGTTCGACGGCGGGGTGAGCAGCTCCGAGAACCCTAACTGGGAGGCCAAATAGGTTGCCTGGGAGGGTAGTGGAGTAAGGCTCCACTAATTGTCAGGTGGCTAGTGCTCTCTCCCGTGAGGATGTGCAGCAGCTGAGGGCTTGTGTAGGTTAATTACTGAAGGGTAGGCGAGATGCAAGGATAGCAGCTGTCCTCCGGGCATTCTTCCTGCTCCCTCGTCGGTGAGCAAACTTCATGGACAGGAAAGGTGCTAATGTTCATTCTGTACAGTGCAGTGAGGCAGGCAACAAACCTCTAGCTAAAGTGTACTCCAAAAGTACCTGGGTCAAGCCTGGTACTCCCTCCAGGGAGTTTATACGCTCTGGAGGGAATGGGTTAGCCCATATAGTTGTGTTGTGTATCTTTCTAGTGGTTGGGGCTCTACCGTACTTACACACCAGGTACCTTTACGTACTGGGTACATAGTATGGGTGGTCATCGAACTTGTTCTTGTGTGTGATATACATACAGTCCTGGTTAGAGGCTGCCCAGTCCTACTCTATGTTGGAAACTTGTTGCAATTCACTGTCCCCTGCTGCTCCCTTCGAGGGTGACCTTTACCAGGTTGGGGAAAAGGCACACAATCACTACAGAGCAAGGAAAGACAGAAATTAGCTAAACTACGTGTTTTATTCCCTTGAGAATAAAAACACGGTGACCCCTACTACTTCCTACCTCTACAAACACTAGGTGTTCAATGACTTTGTACAAGAGCAAGACAGGTGTCGGTGCCTGTCGGCTTGAGGAGCCTGGCTTGAAGAGCAGGCGAGAGCTGGCAATTAAGTAGTTGTGTAAACAACTGAAACCTAATTGTAGCTTGTAATCCTGAAGGGACCCACGCACCTCGCGTTGTGTACATGCCAGGTGTGGTGACTCTTGTCGGCAAGCGTCGGGGTGGCAGCGACTCTTTGGCTGCGGTGTTAGGGAAGGCATCGTCTGCTGAAGAAATGGTAGAAGACTGGAAGGTCTTGGAGAGTCCTGAGAAGGACTATGGCTGTGCAGTAGAGAGCCTTACNAATTACTGAAGGGTAGGCGAGATGCAAGGATAGCAGCTGTCCTCCGGGCATTCTTCCTGCTCCCTCGTCGGTGAGCGAACGTCATGGACAGGAAAGGTGCTAATGTTCATTCTGTACAGTGCAGTGAGGCAGGCAACAAACCCCTAGCTAAAGTCTACTCCAAAAGTACCTGGGTCAAGCCTAGTCAGGCCTGGCACCCCCTCCAGGGAGTTTATACACTCTGGAGGGAATGGGTTAGCTCATATAGTTGTGTTGTGTATCTTTCTAGTGGTTGGGGCTCTACCGTACTTACCCACCAGGTACCTTTACGTACTGGGTACACAGTATGGGTGGTCGTCGAACTTGTTCTTGTGTGTGACGTACGTGCAGTCCTGGTTAGAGCCTGCCCAGACCTACTCTACGTTGGAAACTTGTTGCAATTCACTGTCCCCTGCTGCTCCCTTCGAGGGTGACCTTTACCAGGTTGGGGAAAAGGCACACAATCACTACAGAGCAAGGAAAGACAGAAGTTAGCTAAACTACGTGTTTTATTCCCTTGAGAATAAAAACACTGTGACCTCTACTACTTCCTACCTCTACAAACACTAGGTGTTCAATGACTTTGTACAAGAGCAAGACAGGTGTCGGTGCCTGTCGATTTGAGGAGCCTGGCTTGAAGAGCAGACGAGAGCTGGCAATTAAGTAGTTGTGTAAACAACTGAAACCTAATTGTAGCTTGTAATCCTGAAAGGACCCAGGCACCACGTGTTGTGTACGTGCCAGGTGTGGTGACTCTTGTCGGCAAGTGTCGGGGTGGCAGCGACTCTTTGGCTGCTGTGTTAGGGAAGGCATCGTCTGCTGAAGAAATGGTAGAAGACTGGAACGTCTTGGAGAGTCCTGAGAAGGACTGTGGCTGTGCAGTAGAGAGCCTTACCAAGACTTGTGCTGAAGCGAGCCACGTGGACAACTGATGTTAGCTCCTCGGGGAGCAGCATGGTTGGCAGAGTCCTAGCACTGGATGGTGCTAGGACGAGCTGCCTCGCCTCAAATGGTGTTTCTGCCAGGTGCACTGCGTTATATGCCTCTTGGCTGGAGGGTTCCCGCATGCTTTGTTTGCTCTTGGTAATACTCTGCCACCTCCCTTTCAGGTTTGGGTCGGGCTACGCCGCTGCTGCCATCTCTTGGCGACGTGGCGGTGGGGAGGTTTGAGGGTGGTTGTGTGCTGTATCCACTGCTCGCTTAGGGCCAAACTCTTGCATGACCGCGGTTGCTTCTCAGCAGGTTTAAAAGTTGCAGGGGCAATGGTGCGACTTCCCATCATTGTGTGTGTGCAGGCCTTGGAGACGGCCAATCGGAGTTTGATTCCCTCGGGGTCACGTGGCGCGCATGTGATGATGCGGATTTGAATATAATAATGAATAGGAAGCATCACGCGTTAGTTTTTAATGAATGTCTGTGAAACAGAAAATATTGCATCCGCAGTTGTAAATATCTGTGTATTTGAGTGTTTTTCAGTGTATCCGTTTTATCCTTAAAATACCTGTAAAAACTGTTTAAATCTGTAACAATAGCAGGCCTGGGATAATATACTTGACTAAAAGCTATTGATAGCTCCTGTTTTCTAAGTAACTCAACATCAATTATGTTCCCAGTCAGCATTTGAAATCCATTCATAATAAACAGTGCAAATTTCCATTAAATAATATGTTCATGCAGACGTCCAGTAACAGTTGACTCATCACAAATGCCAGAAAAATAATGTTTTACATTCAACATCAGCTATTGCACTCTTCAATTCCTTACACTTTTTGTCTGAAAAATATGTGTTGCTAATGTCCAGGCCTTTCTTTTTGTCAAGTGCACACTGTCAAACAAAGTCGGAGAAAGGTCGCCCATGTTTGGCCAGTGCAAGTATCTGCATTTGTCAGAGCCTCTTTGTTGATGCTCTGCAATGCCTTTTCTGCTTGAGATGTCCCAGGTGTGGCTATCTGCATGTTCTGTAAATATTGACACTGTTTGTGGCAGTTGCTTACAGCAGGAAATGTCAAATTTTCTTTGCGAAAACTTGAACAGTCTTTCACTAACGCTGACTCTGTTGCTAGTTTTGGATAATTTTCACAGATTTTACGGTACATTTTTTTTGCTCATTATCATACCGAACCATCTGAAATTCTAAAAGTCAGCTATTTACAAAGTCCTTGTTTGTCAAATTTATCATCACATTTTTTTTTCATAGACTGTTTTTCACTTTTTTCTGGTGGCTAAGAAGCGCCACATATTCATATTGCTACAAAACAAACCTAATAAATTACATTAATGGTCGCTGGCGTAATAAATGACTGCCAATCACTACTGGCGACGAATTAGTGTAGGTGTTGTAGAGTATAAAATATTTTTATTTTGAAACACACAAACAAGGCTACATGTGCATACGATATAAACAAACAGCACTGAGCCCAAAAAGCATGCAAACCTCTAANACACTGTCAAACAAAGTCGGAGAAAGGTCGCCCATGTTTGGCCAGTGCAAGTATCTGCATTTGTCAGAGCCTCTTTGTTGATGCTCTGCAATGCCTTTTCTGCTTGAGATGTCCCAGGTGTGGCTATCTGCATGTTCTNGAGCCTCTTTGTTGATGCTCTGCAATGCCTTTTCTGCTTGAGATGTCCCAGGTGTGGCTATCTGCATGTTCTGTAAGTATTGACACTGTTTGTGGCAGTTGCTTACAGCAAGAGATGTCAAATTACCTTTGAGAAAAATTTAACAGTCTTTCACTAACACTGACTCTGTTGCTAGTTTTGGATAATTTTCACAGATTTTACAGTACATTTTTTTTGCTCATTATCATACCGAACCATCTGAAATTCTAAAAGTCAGCTATTTACAAAGTCCTTGTTTGTCAAATTTATTATCACATTTTTTTTTTCATAGTCTGTTTTTCACTTTTTTCTGGTGGCTAAGAAGCGCCACATATTGCTACAAAACAAACCTAATAAATTACATTAATGGTCGCTGGCGTAATAAATGACTGCCAATCACTACTGGCGACGAATTAGTGTAGGTGTTGTAGAGTATAAAATATTTTAATTTTGAAACACACAAACAAGGCTACATGTGCATACGATGTAAACAAACAACAGAACTGGGCCCAATGAGCATGTAAAACTCTAAACGACTACATGTGCATATAATGTAAACAAACAACAGCACTGGACCCCAACAAACAAACGCTGTGATGGATTCTGTTTGGAAACAGTCCAGTCAAATATACAACCAACTAGGTACTTTCCAAAACACAAATATTTATGTTAAACAGTTTTTTTTGTGTCATTTGTGTTGGCACTTATTTCTTGTTTATGTAATCCCATTAATTAATTTTTATTTATTTGATATTTCCCCAAATATTTTTTCTATTGGAACGTGCTTTAGTTATGATTAATAATTTTGTTCATTCACTTTGAAGTTGTAAAACAAACTTAAAATTGTTTAATGTTTAAATATTTGTGTTTTTTTTTATTTTATGCCCTTGTTGAAAAAATAATTTTCTTAATGTTTATTAATTATTTATGTACATAATATTGTGTAAATTCTTAGTTTTCATATATATAATAAAAACATCATTTGTAAATTATTATATCTTTCCTGACTTTTGATTTATGGATTGATTAGTTGCACGAAAACATGAAGTCCGGAGCATTCCTTGGTGTGTGTGTACGTGTGTGTGTGGATATATATGTATTAGGGATGGGTCTGTTCGGTTCTTCAGGGTTCCAATTTATACCGGTTCTTGAAGTTTGACTCCGGCGGTTTTATGTTAACAACAACTACTCGGTTCTCGTTTCTAAAATGCAATAAATTTACTGCAAAACTCTGTTCTTACAAAAATAACTACCTCCTGTATAGCTCCCTTTTTTCCAAAAACAAAGGGAAAAAATTCATACATGAAAAAAAAAATTAAGGAGTGGTAAGTTATAAACTGCCCCCTCCCTTCTCTGTCTTTATCACTCAGCCCACCACTGTAAGCCACACTGATAGCCGATCGATACATTTCTCCACGCCTTCTTTGTTTCCATGTAAGGCAGAGAATAGCCTAGTCAAGAGGGCTGGAGAAGCAACTTTAGAGGTGTGGCATTCCAACACAGCAAAAAAAAAGGAAGGGGGCAGCCCTGTCACTACAATAAGCAAAAAGAAAAAGGAAGCCAGCTGGTAAAAGAAGCAAAAAGAAAAAGGAAGCAGGTCACCCACTGGAGTTGTTGACATTCTTTTAATGACCATAGGTTAAAGCCACGCCACAATGTTTAGGCTTTTAGCACTGCAAGTTATTTAGTTAAAGTATTTTCCAAACATATCATAAACACCACCTATTAATGTAAAAAAAAAATTGTTACATATTTACTAACCTTAAATAAATTTGATACAAGTTTATCTGTATACATTAAATCTTATCTTCTCACTTTGTTATTGTTCTATTCTTCGGTAGGTTAAATAAAACATTTAATGAATTTTACCTGCATTGGTTGAATTGCAAGCAAAATGCAAGTATTCAAAATGGAACCGAATACTGGAACCGATATTTAAATTGTAGAATCGGTGCCGGAACCGGTTTTTTGTTATTCGACCCATCCATAATATGTGTATTATATATATATATATCTATAATACACATATATATATATATATATAGATATATATCCACTCAGGTTACTACTTCTTCGCTTTCTCGCCATACAGCATGTAGTATGGTTACATTATTTACTTGTCAAATCTTTAATCATTCTTGAGATGAAATAGTGTTTTTATCCGCAGTTTTGGGTAAGTATGTTTGCGGATATTTCCTTTTGCGATGTGATGGTATTATTTTGTGTTTACACTCCTTTTTTTAAGCCGTTTTCTACAGCAGTTCCTGGTTTGCCTGAACCTTGTGGCCAACCCTTTGCATTCTTCTTGTGCAAATCATGGCATGGTCGTTTTGACCATGATTCCACTTCTTTCAGCTGGCACTGCTATAAAGTCTGAAATTCAAGTTCGACCAACAAGTAACCTCTAAATTATTATTGCCTGCTGCATGTACTTGGGAGTGCTNTAAAGTCTGAAATTCAAGTTCGACCAACAAGTAACCTCTAAATTATTATTGCCTGCTGCATGTACTTGGGAGTGCTCTGAACTTTGTCTTCTGACGCAATGTGTTGTTTAACTACTAAATATAATTGTTTGGACTGTTCAACTACAAATTTATCATTTTTGTTTCTTCCTTTGTTAAAAGAAAAAAAAAATTAGGTAAAGGAAATGTTGCAGTGTTGTTATNTTATTATTGCCTGCTGCATGTACTTGGGAGTGCTCTGAACTTTGTCTTCTGACGCAATGTGTTGTTTAACTACTAAATATAATTGTTTGGACTGTTCAACTACAAATTTATCATTTTTGTTTCTTCCTTTGTTAAAAGAAAAAAAAAATTAGGTAAAGGAAATGTTGCAGTGTTGTTATATTTCAAATGAAGCGATCGCGGGTACCCGATGAAATAGTCATGGCCATAATATAATAAATTAAAAGAAAAAAAAAGATTATAGCTTGTTCACAAATAATGCTCTAATATAATAAAAAAAAAAAAAAACTAAATGAAAAAATTTTAATACTCATTTCTTAATACGAGAAAAATTAAGTTTTATTATTTTTAATACTCATACTTTATTTATATATATGTATATATATGTTGTGGCAAAATTGTTCAATAACAGTTGATATAAAGAAATAGGCCTTATTTATTTCCTCAATTATTGACCATGGATAATACGACTATTATGTTGTGTTTGATAAAACTTCAGATACACCATGAGTGTACTAATAATTTCTCTTTTATACTGTTTTTGTAATAAGAAAAACAGGAGCATGCACATAATTTCTGCTTGTAGTAATAAACCCCAGGCTACACAGGAATCTAGATCCCACCTTCCCTTTATTTGCCATCCTTGTGTCGTAACGAGAGTACCTATGAGTGCTCAAGTTTGTGACACAAAGGTGCTACATGACAGTTTACATAACGGAAGCGCTATTTGCGTAGGTGTCACCATGTTCGTTATGTATACCACCCAGAACGTCAACACAACCTTACACTAGCGAAGTACTACATGTAAGTTAAGGCTGCTCTAAACTGCATAAAAAACATCTTCTACATACATAAACTAATTACAACTACCTAACTGTGAACATTCATGTGGACATATTTAACGTGACGTCAACATAAATGTTTGTGCTCAACGTCTGGTGCAGTTGTGAGCTGATGCCCGATATTTAATGGATGAAAATAACATCGTTAAGTACACTGATATGCCTCACTGAAATGAAGTGGGGAAACAAATGACATTCCTCATGCAGCTCACTGCACAAGTAATGGAATACAGCATTGTTATGAAATTTACAGTCCGCAACTCCGCCATGTGATTATCATGTTGGCTGAATGGCTGAATTGCTGTTCGAAATAATATGGCATCTACAGTGTCATTGCAACTGTGTTTACTAACAAATGGCAGCAAATAATGTTCATAATGAAAACAAAACCTCCATATTTATGGAGATATAGTACTTTAAAACCAAGCGTGCTTATTTATAATGATTACGTTAAAAATTTAAGGTACAGCATGTCGTGTAACAAATTTTGGAGTAGAAGCCTCGCTGACCCCCTTCGCGAGCGCCTACCAGTTGACATGTGTCACGAGGCACGTGGACAGCCAGAACGGATCGCAGTTACACGTGTCAAGGTTGTGCCGAGTAAGAGCTGGCATATCGCCGGAGCACCCGGAAAGTGCTACGTAAATACGTAGGAAAGCGGGAGAAATTGCAGAGCCAAGCAAGAGCACCTCTAGCTTCACGCCTGAGAAAACGGCTGACCAATTGAAAGTGGGGGCCACGAATACTCCTCACCCCTACCACCCTTGTAGTCAAACCGCGGAAAAATAAGCTGAGATGGTAAATTCAAGAGGCAGATCACCACTTCTCCCACCCCCGAACCTTCACGAACCATGGCACGTGGCTGAAGGGTTTTGTACTGAAGGCAACCACCTCCCCCCTCCCCCCAATAAGAGACACACGTGCAGACACTTAGGGAGAGAGACTGGAGTGCATATAAGCCAATTTACGCGAGAAGAGGGACAACAGTTCATTATCACCATGCCGAGGGAAGAGTTGTGTCAAGGAATCGCGAGAGGACGTGAGAACGAGCCCAGAACAGCAGTCCAGGGGGAGATGGCACCAAAAAGTGGGCCTTTTCCAAGGCCGCCCACATTGCCGGAGCTCACCCACAGCAGAGAACCTACCAGCACCAACAGAAGAGTTAAGTATCAAGTTGCCGCCCAGAGAAGTCCCCCCTCCACCGCGAAGTCGCCCACAGTTAACTTGAGTTAGCCAAAATAGAATACCACACCTCGGAAGTGTTTCAGTATGTTGTTTTTGTTTAAACTCGAGACAATATATTTATCCAGTTAAGTGAAACGTCAAAAGACTACCTTATTGAAATACCCTCAACCTTCAAGGCATTTTATAGTCTGTGCCTGGAGGAATTAACTATGACCCTATAAACCACCCTGTATTCCACAGGTGGGGAATAGCGTCAAGCATTTTCAGGTAAGCCATTAATTATTTGGTCAGCAGGTCCAACTAAAGTTCACGGATCTACTATTTGCACTAGACGCAATTATACCGTTTTTATTAACACTTTCGTACTTTAAAAGTTTTTAAAAGACACCAAACATTTACCCAGTATTTTTATGCAGTGCAATATTTCAAATTTATTTCTTAAAAACATTTGTAGGCCTAATTATTATGATAAACGACCATGTCAAAAAGAATGATGCGTATGTAATTATATGCACAAGAGATTTATTTTGTCTAACAAATAAAAAAATTTTTCTTGTTCCTTCCAGTAATCACTGGTAAATTAAAAAAAGAAACTGAATTAATTTCTTTAATTACGTATTTAGAAATCCAATCACTGAGCAAACTACAAACGTAATAAAAGTTGTTTACAAACTGTCTAAAATCTTCACTTCGGAACATCCGCAATAGTACCAACCCACTACAAACCGAGTAGAAAACTACGTGATCAAGATGGTTTCGTGACCTCAATCCCAAGCATGTATTTTGTGCTACATGCGCTCAGCTGCTTTAATGATCAACATTCACGGGTAATATTTTGTTCACAATGAAAAACGAATACATATTTGATGTTCGCATAAAACATAAACATACTTGACGTTCGTGTAAGACATGCACGTCTTGACAAAGGAAATATGTGGTTCACAGGGAATTCTACTTAAATTATGTCTAGTCAATCACAAACTACTCTAAATAAATTTCAACCACAAACTATTTGAAATAAATTCAATTTTTGTAATAATTCAATAGAAAAACTATTAGACCTACATTCTTACGTTCAGAAATAAAATTTCGCCAATTTGTACCAGTCAATACGCAGAAGCTCTTTGCTATCCAACTTAACATGTTTTCTAGATTGTACACAGTGTCATACTGCAAGCGATAGATCAACAAACGGTTGTATTTCTTTCGCTATTGTTTGTTGACATTTACGTGATAGAAAACATGTCACAATGAATAAAGTGGTAAAATGTTATTTTTGCAAATGAATTTTAATTACCTCAAATGCAGATACCACTGTTATACGTTTATTTACATTTTCTTTTACGAATTTCACCAGTTACTACTAATATTGAGTTAAATGTGTAGCAGCACTAAAGCCAGCCATATTGTTTTACAGCTGTGGCCTACCAATTAATGGTAGCATCACAACCTATAGTATATTATTGCTGCATGCTAAAAAACTTATTTTTAAATAACCTTTAATTGCAAATTTTGGCTTTCTGTCTTTCTTTTTTTTACTGTTTATGAGAATGTTGTTGTAAAGTCGCTGCACTCGTTAGATCCGTGCTTGTAAAATAAAGGTTCTACTGCAGATTAAAATTCTCTGTATGAGAGAAAAAGCACAATGTATCACCTCTCTATAAAAAACCCATTCTATACCAAACGCACAAAAATTTAGTCATTTAATTTTTTTATACAGTGATTTTACTGTAGGAATGCATTTTCCTAGTCAGAACTTCCAAACAAAACATTACCTTGGAAGGGTATAGACAACCTTATAACAGTAGTCCCTCATTATATTCTGTACCATATAAGGAGACCACTTTTTGACAACTCGGCGAAAGTAGCGCCACTGTTTACATCTGACTACATATCCTTCCGCCATCAGCTGGTCCGTCAATCAGGGCTGTATTTTATATCAACACGCTGTCAGCTAATCCACTTGCCATTGTACTGTAATGCTAAACAAATTTTAAGATATTTTAAGACTGACATCTGTCTAAAAAAATAAGCAGGTTATAAAAGTAAAAATATAAAATGTTGCAAATATTTAAATATTTGCTAACTCTTTTTTAATTTGTCCGAGATAGTGAATTTGGGTTAACATTTGCGAGACGGTCTGTTGTATCTATTATCACACTTTGGACGTTATAGCTAATATATTCGAGTTGGAAATATGTAACGTGGAATAAAGTTAGAATTGCTTAGAACTATTCACACTTNATTATCACACTTTGGACGTTATAGCTAATATATTTGAGTTGGAAATATGTGACGTGGAATAACGTTAGAATTGCTTAGAACTATTCACACTTGTCTCACTTTCTACGGAAACAAGGAGATGGGTTTCATGAGAACAATATGGCGTATAATTNTATTCACGCCTTTCTACGGAAACAAGGAGATGGGTTTCATGAGAACAATATGGCGTATAATTTACGTAGACGAACGATTACCGGTCGAATATAAATTACTTGTACTCCAAATCGTTCTAGATGAAATATATGTTACTTTAAAAATTATGCAGAGCTCGTAGAAAAATATAACTATTGGCATCTGTTTGTAAATTCGTTATATATCGCACAGGAAAGCGGTTAATTTCTGGCTGGTAATACTTCGCAAAAGATCTGACACATGCCGCGCACAGCACGTCACAGCAAAGTTTGTGCAACCCTTTTTTTTGGTCAACAGATAGCGTCTTTTTTAAAGTTGATTGTTCTTATATTACGGGCTGGAAATATATTTCAAATTCGTGTCGTTTCGTCAAATTATTAGAAAAAATAATTCAACAATATTATGCAATATTTCTGTATGCTTTTGGAATTAATATCAAGGACGTGTTGAAAACGAGGTTGGAGAGGGATGATACGACGTGAAAAATCTTTCTGAAGTTAGCACAACTTCAGAAAACTTTTCCACGTCGTATCGTTCTATTGTACATTTCATTTTGGACACCTATACATAACTACATTATCACGAAGTTTAGTTTTTAACACTAACAACCATTGTCTTGTGACCTCGTAAAATAAAATGTATTAATAAATCTAAGAACTCTTTCTCATCCGCATATTTTCTGCTTTTCTGATGTGCATCGGCAGTGCACTTAGAATAGCCAACGTAATTATAACTTTTGTTCGTTCGTGCATCAGCTGATATAGGATTTTGTAAATGGCACTTTGTTTGTTTCGTATACGTCAAGTTCCCACTCACTGACTGTCAGAATTTGGCCTTCTTATATGAAATGGACTATATGCATGAACCACATGTAGTTGTTCCAGCCATAGAAGTCTAGGCAAAACTTCAGTGCAAGTAAGTTGGCCTTCAGCTGTATCACAGGTCCACTAATAGGCAAACCTTGGGCTCTGTGCTACGCAAACCAGTTAAATAATAACTTCTCCAGATCGGCACTGTTGAACACTTGAGGCTCTTGGCCTCCACACTGCAAAACTTTGTCTCCATGGCAGTCATGATAACTCCCTACTTATTCGATGATCACAAATAGCATTGATGACATATTAAGTTACTGTGTTACCTCCACTTTCATTAAATCCCCTTCTTTCACTTTCTTGAAAATTCAAAACTTCTGCAGAAATGTTAAGGTACAGTGGAACCATGTCATAACATTTCTGAAGGGACCCAAGAAATGTCAATACATATAAGGGAAAACTTTATAATATAATAGGTCAGTTTTATGTTGAAAAACATGTTTTTGGACCAAAAAACGTACCTCATTAAACAGGAATATCTTATAAAAAGAAATGTTATTACAGGATTCTACTGCATTCTGCTTGTTTCCTCTCATATTGCAAAATCAAAAGTCCAAAGTCTTAAACAGCAATACCTACTTAAAACCGGTCATCAACAAATTAAACACAAAGCAAAACTTCCCCAACAGTACATAAAATTGTAATCCAATAACTTACTGTAACCAGGTCATCAATACATGATCAGTTCAATTAATTCTGAACACAATCCAAACTCGAAATACACAAAAACGTCAAAAATCACATTTACACCAACACTGATCACACAACATATCTGAAAGCCAAATATCACAAAAACAAAATCTAAATAGTGTGCCACAATTCACTTGACTGCTAATGCTGGCAGGAGAAAAGGGCAGGAAATGTATTTCTGCTACCAATGGCTGCTCCTGTTGCTATGTGGATGGGTGTGGGTGTTATATACATGGGAGGAAATATGAAAAAAAGAAAGGTGGGTGGAGAACAAAGCATCCCTCTGCGACATCACATGTTGCATGCATGGCCTACCTTACAAGGCATTGGCAGTGCACCTACTACACCCCAGCCATAGTTTTTAACATATCTTCACCAAGTTAATTTTCAAATTGTGGCATAACAATTAAAAGAAACGACCCCACAAATTTTATTGCTGTCAGCTAGCAAATACATTTTATAATCAATTTTGACTGCAACATCTTGCATTTTTACAGAGATTTGTTTATTTTTCATCAGTTTTTGGAATATTTGTTACATTCCTGAGAATGACATGTAAAATCACTACCCTCGCAAAATCTAGACTCGTAAGATGGATGGTCCACTCTAAAACTGTAAACATATTTTTAAAAAACACCATTCTAAATATTATAATATAACCAAATGAAAATTATTACAAATTAGTTTAGTTTAAATAAAAGAAAACATTTTAGAGGTGTAAAGTGAGTAAGTGAAGAGATTTGGGCAACTCTTAACAGCGAGGTCTTGAGAGCCAATGTGGGTGATTGAGGCGAGTATGGAGCGACACCAGCCAGAATGAAAGGACGGGGGAAATGGGAGATCCCCGAGAAAAACCGCCGACCAGCATCATCGTCCGGCACTATTCCCACATGCGAAAACCCGGGAACGATCCGGCCGGAGATTGAACCGGTTCGCCTTGGTGGGAGGCAAGATAGCTAAATGCTCGGCCACCGTGGCACCTTTAGAGGTGTAAAGTCTAAAACAGATCTTAAACTGGCAAATTCAAGTACTGTACAGAACCCCATCAAATGTGATACAACACAGCCAGAACATTATGAACTACACTGGGAACTCTGCAATTTCCACATGATACGTTCACAGCCACAGTCTTGAGTCTAGACAAAGGGCTAGCGTTACAACAAAAAAACTTAATTCATTACTAACATTATGATATTAACAAAGATTGTGTTTTATTCCATTTGTTCCCTGGAAAAACAAATTTCATATAAGTGCATACTAAAGTTAAAAACAATACAATGTTTTTGACTAGACAGATATATTTCATTACAGTACTAGCAGCTTCAAGAAAATGTAAAAAAAATTAAAGAGATAGTAACTCATCCGGTTTGTACAAACACCTTGTTGGTAAGGAAAAATTGTTTGAGAACAGATGGTATGGACTCTACCATTATGCGAATAGTCACATGGTGAAAAGAAACCCAGAAGAGATTTAAAATTTACTATCACTAGCATGCGAGCAAGTTGTTGACCTGTCAACTGTTCCACAGTACAGCCTCCGCTGGTGCAGTTTTTTTTTCCAAGCTGTACTTGTCTGCCGAGATACATGTGTGCAGCAAAGCACATTCCATTTGCAACCCCATGGCAACTGTGACCGCCAATGTCAACACCGATACGTACCACCCATCGTAAGAGTAAAAAAATTATAAACAACACTTCCCTTTACCTTACATTTTCTTCAGTGCCAGTTCCACCCATCTTGTTTCCATTATTATTCATGAGTTTTGATTGTTATGTAAGTTTTCAACTGTCAAGTGCTATCATAACTAGGATTTTTACCTTTTCTTCATTGATTATGATTTGGTTTTTAATTTTCCTCACACGAAAATTGAGCATGGGCTGTATAGTCTATTTGCGGTTTCTTCACACTCTTTGAATCAAACCTTTGAAAAATCATCCCATGTATGACGTGTGGTTGTTTCCTAAATATGCCACGTATCACAAGCATTTTATACTTTTGTTGTCAAAAACTGTCTTTTTTTTTGTTAAATAGAAATTTTCTTTATATTTTACCTATAAATAATTCATTTATAATTAAAATGAATAAAAAATAGTGTTGGTAATACCTAGTAAGAAATAGTTCTTATGAAAAATGTTATTATAATGAGGGCACACGAATGAGGTGCAATGTCACTTAGGATTAATTTTCTAGACTTGGTCGAGCTTTGTTTGAATGAGGTGGAAGAATATTCTGAAAGTAAAACTTAAGCAAGGCTTCAGAAAAGTTGGAAGTATCCGTGAATGGACTATATTGTGGCTGTTGTATTAGTGGTATGTGTGACTTTGCTGTCTGATTTTTCCATTAACTTTAACTCATTCACAACTAGGTTATCATTTTACTAAGAATACATTACCCTAATATATATAAATTTACATTTCATTGATAAAAATGCCAAACTTTCCATCTGAGACATGTGAACATGAATTCATGTATCGAGTTAGCAAAATGTGCTATTTGGACAAAATTTTTATCTAGGCAGTATCGGTTCGTACAAACAACTGGGTTTATACCAACAAATTTTCAGAAACCATTAGTGTCTAAAATCAAGGTTCAACTGAAAAAATATAAATATGGAACAAACAAGTGTGATTTCCTTGGTTTTGATGCAGTTAAGCTGTAGTATACGGTATATTATAACTAACCACATAGATAGTNAACAAGTGTGATTTCCTTGGTTTTGATGCAGTTAAGCTGTAGTATACGGTATATTATAACTAACCACATAGATAGTAATTATCAGCATTTTTTATAGCACAAATCATGATTATAATTACAATTTTATGGTCAAGCTTTTACTTCNGTAATTATCAGCATTTTTTATAGCATAAATTATGATTATAATTACAATTTTATGGTCAAGCTTTTACTTCGTAATTTAATTCATTTTGGTTTTAAAATTATGGGACACACATTTTAAACACGCACTTAAATGACAAGATAAAAATTTCTGAAGAAATTACTATTTCCTATAGACTAAAATAAATATAAGAGAGTAGTCTTATTTTCATGACCTTCCTATATTAAGGTTAATACGGCACTATTATTACTACTGATTAAGCACTGACTGGTCTGTCGTCTTAATGTAGACACATTGCCAGAGAAAATTAAACAAAATAACTATGAATATAATTTTTAATAGGTTGTATAAAATATTACAGTTTTGTATTTCACTATACAATGCACTGGTAACTTTAAAACCACAGCAATTTAGAACTGTATTGCATTAAAACTTATTTTGTATTTAAAAAATTTGTATTACATTGCTATTTGTATTGTACACAGCTTGGTTTATAACATAATTTGTATATGAACACAGCATATTTCAAAAAAATTTCATATAGTAGAGTATTGCATTTATGGCTGCTAGACAAATGCAAAAGTAGCCTCTACATGATTCATGCTCTGAAACATGAATACACCTTCTTGACCAGGTCTGCTTTTTTCAAACCAGTGACAAGCACACCCTCACTTTGTAAGAAAGACTTCAGTTCATCCACTTTAAAAATGTATACCTGGAACCACAATAAAAAGACATAATAAAACAACACATTTATATCACATAATTCTTACAGTATAGTTCAAGGAGGGAAATATATCTTACAGTAACAGTAGTAGTTTTCATGTAATACCATGCCTTCCACACAACCATAAGCATGTACGATTGCCAGATGTTTGAGAAGGAAAAACAGAACGTGCATAGGTGACGTGTTTGTGACACACCCTAAATCACTTATTTGCAAACAAACTATCACCATGAATGAATAGTGAGAGTAAACTGATGGTTGCCACACNAACACCCTAAATCACTTATTTGCAAACAAACTATCACCATGAATGAATAGTGAGAGTAAACTGATGGTTGCCACACGGTATACTCATAGCCAGACATGCGTCCTATTTTAGTTCAATGCGATTTGCCTGTGCAGACTTGCCACTAGAGGGTAAACAAGTCCTTCGATCATTCATAGTTTGAAGACACAGGAAAAAGCCTCAGCAAGAATAATTAGTGTGAGCGACAGAGCTAAGTTCAGTGAACATGGACCATGGAGCATGCCCCTATGGCGAATTTGTCAAGTCTTTGGCCAGCTGGATGAATTTGAGAGGTCACATCGTCAACCTCTGAGAGGCAAGTTGGACATTTCAGCACATTGCTTGCCAAATGAACCGTTCTGCCTAACTGTGAGTCTGTGTTGGATGCAGTAGGAAAAGGAGGATACACACACCCGTCCAGAAAGCTCAGGTCGACCCCCAAGGACCACCAGCAGGGAGGATAGTTTCATCATGCAACAGGCTGTAAGGACTCCACGGGCATTGCTGCACACTATCCAGTATTATATCCAGGCAGCTAGCAGAGCNTCATGCAACAGGCTGTAAGGACTCCACGGGCATTGCTGCACACTATCCAGTATTATATCCAGGCAGCTAGCAGAGCGGGATCTGTCATTGCTGCGTCCCTTACAACATCTACCATTACGACGTGAGCATCTTCTCCTGGGAATAGACAGCATGGCAGCTTGTGGACTGGNCTACGTCCCTTACAACATCTACCATTACGACGTGAGCATCTTCTCCTGGGAATAGACAGCATGGCAGCTTGTGGACTGGTGACAAGTGGTGTTCTGTGACGTATCGCGGCTCTGTCTGGATACAGACGACTGCCAAATTCAAATCTGGAGTAGTGATGGGTAGAACTATTCAACTGGACAAATCAATTTGTTTGGATAAGTTTAGTGTAACGATTCGTTCAAAAGAAACAATCATTTTGTTCTTTTTGTTCTCTTGTACTGCAGTTCTTTAGTCATTACGCATTCTTCCTTTCGGGTATTCGTTTTCTCTGCTACTAGTTTTCGGGTCTTTCTCCATGTACATAGTCTTTAATCTGTTATTCTTTCATTTAAAAACAATATCTAAAGAACTTTTTTATTTTATTTTCGCAAGATGATTTTGTGTGGGGGTATGTGAACTATGAAATTCTAAACTACTACTTGGCATTGTCGGATGTCAAGTTACATAACATGTGCAGGTGGTATCTATTAAGAGAGAGTAGTAACACGATACTTGTAGAGGCCATTCCCCTCTCTCCAACATATTTTTACAAGTTCTGATGATTCTCGACTCCAGATTCTTTTCTGATTCTTTCATCCTTTACACCTTCAACGTTCTTTCGGCTCATGTTCTACTTTTAAACCAACTCAAGGATTAGTTCATTTTGAACGAATCATTTGCTAACGACCCATCACTAATCTAGAGACATCCTGGCCAGCACCGTGATCAATGCTTCATGGCAAGAGTGGCACACTGCCCCAAACAAGAGGATCATGATGTGGGGTACCATTTCCTACAATTCCTGCAACCCACTGGTGGTGACTGAAGGAGACGTTGTAATGTCGCAGATGTCCGAATTGGCGACTGGAATCACAGCTCGGTTGTACTCACTCTGTAGAGACACAAAACTTAAATAAAGGTGGCAAGTTAAAAATAAAATCAAAGAATTCAAGTCTCTGATTATTCCTCTGTATTTTTATTTCAAGTTAAAAAACAGTTCACAATCTTCCATTAATTTATGCAGAGTCACAAACTGTCAGCTTAACAAGACAGTCGAGCAAAAAACAGTGCCGCAGAGTTCATTAATTATTCACGTCACTCAAAACTCGCATCGCGAGAGAAAATTACAAAGGCAGAAGGGAGGGATGTGGGTTCCCTCCTGGCACCCTAGCAACCTCACACAACTGCGAAAATAATTTAGTAGAATAAAGTGGTTTACCGTAAATTGAAGTTAAAAAAAAGTAGAGGTTACGGGTGATTGCTGGTGTGGGCAAAATTTGCCACGCTCGATGTGTCTTCTCAGAGAGTTGGTCGTCAACTGTTAGCAGGTGACAGGCGCACCCGGCATAAATCGCAACACAATATACCCCCACTCCTTGCACCAGCGTGCCAAAAACCTAACCAAATAAGAACATGGCATGGTACGGAATCTCTTCTGATACCGTGCAAACTCCCGTCGCAACCACCTTTCTACGCCAGCCGAACTGTGTCGTAGTACTATCAAATTTCTAGAACATTCTAGAAGGAAAAATTGTCTACGAAAGTGGTAAAAGCTTTTATTTTCGATTGCTGACACAACCTCTACTGCGATTTCAAAAAAGCAAGCACATGACAGGTAAACATTTTAACACTGCCAAAACTTCAAATACTGATAAGCAATTACAATTCCTCAAAAAACAAATGAAAATTAATCAAATGTCCCATTTAAATTGATATTAACTACATTATTACAACGTCACAGCTATACGTCCAGGAAATCCTGCGACCATGTGCACTCTCCCTCCTGGTGCAGCTAGGCAACCCCATTTTCTAGCAGGATAATGCCCAGCCTCACACAGCCTGCCTTCATGATGTCAACATGACTTGCTTGGTCAGGAAGGTCCCCTCTCTCGGCCATTGAGAACATTTAGGACCAGATTGGATGGCATCTACAGCCAGTGGCAAGTATGGTGAATTTGGAGGGTCAGTTGTGCCAGCTATGGCAGGATCTTTCTCAGGAAAACATCCAACGTCTGTATGCCTCCATGCCTGGCCATATCACCACATGCATCTGTACTGCGAATGGTCCAACACCAAACTAGGTGCATCCTGCAAGTGTTGGTCCCCTGCAATATTTTAATGTTTTCTGTATACAACTACCATGTCCTGTGCCTGTACCTACTTACGTGGCCCTTCATGGCACCATCAGGGTAATATTTTTTTTTTAACCAAGTGTAATTAAGTATATTACTAAATGAACCAAACTAATAACCTTCTTCATGTAGTGAATATAGGGAAAATATTTTACACGCTTTTATATCTTGTCCAATGGCTCCCAAAATTTATGGATGCCACACAAAATGGCTTGGATTTATTATGTCCTCCATGTTAAAGTATCTAGTTTCAAGTGTTAAGTAAAATTCCTTATGATAGCGCCACTTGTCAGTTCTATCTCTATGGTTTCTTCTTTGTCACATTATCTTCTATGCTATCTTGTTTAGTTGTGTTGTGTTGTTCGTCCGGGACAGTACTTGTCCGATCGTTTATAATAAAGTGCTTTTAGTATTCAAGGCATTTTACTTCAATAGGTTATGGGACCAGTCGCTTTATTTAGATGATTTGTTATTCAGTAAATTATTAAAGTTCGTTCGTTTAGTGTGAAGTGTTGCTAAATCCATAGCGACGATGGAGTTTNCAATGGAGTTTGCTAAGCACATCAAACCACTGACCAGTGAAGCAGATTGGCCAGTTTGGAAGCAAAAGATTCGTGATTTACTGGATTACCATGAAGGTGCATTAGATTGTATCGATCAGAAGTTGAAGAAACCAGATCCGTTAAAAGGTGACGCAACGAAACAGGAAGTGAAAGATCACAAAGAAGCTTGTGATTTGTATAGAAAAGCGAATAGCTACGCTAAGTCAATGATCATTAGTACGGTTTCTGATGCAGTCTATCAGAAGATAATGGACAAAGATACTGCCAGTGAAGCTTGGGAGGCGTTGAAGCAGCAGTTTGAGGCAACATCAAAAGACCAACTCTTCAAAGTATGTGCAGATTTCTTTTCTTTTAATTGGACATCAGGTGATGACGTTTCCACTCATGTAGCCAAGCTGAGGAGTCTGTGGAATGAACTAAATAATGGTTTAAAAGAAATAAACGAAAAAACTCTCCCAGATCTGCTTTTGGTATGTAAAATTTTGCATATTTTACCATGTTTTTTCGAAAGTTTTAAATCTAGTTGGATGCTGCTTACCAAAGATGAAGTTCGTTCATTTGATGAATTGAATATGCAGCTCTGTGTTTTTGAACGAAATATGAAACCCTTTACAAGTAGTGAGAGTAATAAACCAGAAGCTTTAGTGGCTAGGTCCGATAGACAGAAACAGAGTTGTAATAGCTCAACTAATAAACATAAGCCAAATTACACTGCTCAAAAGTGGAAGCCAGGTAATTGTAATTATTGTCGCCAGCCTGGTCACTGGGTTCGTCAGTGTAGAAAGTGGATTGCAGATGGTCGTCCACGCCCTAATGCTGTTAGTAGTAATTCACAGAGTAATATCGCAGATTCTAGAGCTTCTACAAATACGATTGCTCTTGTGTCTATTCACAATGAAATCTTAGCTGCTGAGCCTAATGCAGAGGATTGGTGGGTGGATAATGGAGCTACTAAACACGTTACAAGTCGTTTAGATTGGTTTAGTTCTTTTAATGAGTTTGAGAACTCGTGCAGTATTAAGGCAGCTGGAGATGAAAAACTAAATGCTGTTGGTAGCGGTGTTATTGAGATCAATTCCATAGTTAATGGCAGGAGCCAACGTTTGCAGTTAAAGGACGTTTGGTTAGTTCCTAGGATTGCTAGAAATTTATTCTCTCCATTATCTGCACATGATAAAAATCCAAATAGCAAGTTCCAGTCAACAGTTACCTCCTGTTCGCTTTCAGTAAATGGTGCTCCAGTGCTGGTGGGCACTCGAGAGAAGAATGGAACATTATATAAGGCAGAGATTAAGACTGTTAGCCCGAGTAGCAGTAGTATCAACATTGTAGAATCAAGTGACCCACTGCAGTTGTATCATGAGAGATGGGGCCACCAAGATAAACGTCACATAAAAGAAAAGCTTGAACGCGAGCTAGATATTAAAGTCAAGCTAGATGACAAAATTTGTGAACCTTGCATTTATGGCAAGTCTCATCGACTGCCTTTTGGTACTAGAAGAAAGGCTTTGAAACCAGGAGAGCTTATGTCAACTGATGTTTGCGGACCTTTTGCTGAGTCATTTCAGAAGAAACGTTATTTAGTTGTATTTAAAGATAGCTACACTAAATTTCGGTATGGTTTTGTCATCAAAGAGAAGTCAGATGTCAAAATTGTTTTAGAACAAATGCTCGCTCATGCTGAGAAACAAGGTCACAACATCAAAGAGCTTCTAAGCGACAATGGTGGTGAGTTCGACAACGCAGAAGAACAGAACAATAGTTGAAATGGCAAGAACTTTTATGTACTCGAATTCTGATGTTCAGTTCCCACAAGCAATTTGGGCTGAGCTTGTTACAACAGCGGTCTACATACTAAACAGAACGGGGAAGTCGTCAGTAAATGGAGTAAGTCCTTACGAGCTTTGGTTTGGTAAAAAACCAAGAATCAGACATCTTCGTATTATTGGTTCAAACTGTTACTTTCATGTTCCTGTGCAGAAGAGGCGTAAGATGGATAAGAAAGCTCAAAAAGGTTACCCAGTAGGTTTACGATGGTGAAGAGTGCTACCGAGTCTATATTTCAGAAGATAGGCGAGTCGTGTTATCCAGAGATGTTCGTTTTCAAGAAATACTTCGTGACTGTGCCGAGAAAGTAAAAGTACCTTTCTTGAGCACTCCATCAAAAGAACAGTTGGTTGAAGAGGAACCTGTTCAGCGAGAAATTCCAACCAAATATAAAGAAGATTCAAGTGGTGAAGAGTCCAGTTCCGAAACTAGGCCAGAGTCTGGATTAGAGCACACTGAAAGAGCAGATACCCGAAAACTGCCTGATAGAAACACAATCAAAGCGTCAACATATTATAATGATTTTGTTATGATCGTGATAGCTGAAGAGGATCCACAAAGTTTTCAAGAAGCTGTAGGTGGCAAGTATGGTCAAGAATGGCTTAAGTCAATGAACAGTGAGATATCCTCTCTACTTGAGAATGATACGTATGATCTAGAGTACCTACCTAAGGGAGCTAGAGCCCTTCCATGCAAATGGGTATATAGAGTCAAAATGAAACCTGACGGCACCATCGAGAAGAGAAAATCAAGAATAGTTGCTAAAGGCTACGATCAACGTAAGGGCATAGACTACTCTAAAACATTTAGTCCAGTAGCAAAGTTGCAAACTATTCGTTTGATGCTTGGTGTTGTTGTGACAGAGAAGATGCACTTAGTTCAGTTCGATGTATCTACAGCTTTTCTTTATGGAGAGCTGGAAGAAGATATTTACTTGCAGCAGCCAGAGGGATTTGATGACGGCACGGGTAGGGTTTGGAAGCTCAAGAAGAGTTTATATGGACTTAAGCAGTCGCCAAGGTGCTGGAACAAGCGTATTGGCAAGTTTCTGACATCACTCAAATTCAAGGCTAGTGATGAGGAGCCTTGTATGTTCATTCGAGATGAAGGTAGTGTCAAGATAATTCTCATTCTTTATGTAGATGATGGCATCATAGCTTCTACCAGTAGAGTAGAATTAGAGAAGTTTTTAGATCAGCTTCAGGCTGAGTTTAAAATTACATCTGAAGAAGCGTCTTATTTTTTAGGACTACAAATTGAGAGACAGTCAAATTGTGATATAAGAGTGTGTCAAAAGTTCTATGCACAGAAAATACTTGAACGTTTCAATTTTGTCGGTTGTAAATCAGTTTCTTCACCAATGCTTCAGAGTCAAGAGAGTTTGATTTCAGGGAAAGCAACAGAAAGAGCACATCAGTTTCCATATCGCCAAGCAGTAGGCTCACTAATGTATCTGATGTTAGGCTCTAGACCTGATTTAGCCTATTCAGTCGGATTTTTATCCAGATCTCTTGAAAATCCTACTGCTGGAGATATTACCAGACTTAAAAGAGTTTTCAGATATATAACAGNAGACTTAAAAGAGTTTTCAGATATATAGCAGGCACCCTTAATTATGGCCTTCTATATCAGCACAATGCAGAGAAAGGGATTCTTGGCTGTTTTTCTGATGCAGATTTTGGCGGATGCCTCAAAACAGGCAGATCAACAACAGGTGTTTTAATAACTTATGCAGGCGCTGCTGTTTCATGGCTCAGTTACCGATTCTACCACAGAAGCAGAAGTTGTCGCCGTTAGTGAAGCCTCAAAAGAAATAATTTGGCTTAGTCGTCTATTGAGCCAAATGAGTAAGTTAAAAGAAGTTCCAGTTCTACAGATAGACAATGCTGCAGCTGTCAGACTTGCAGAAAATCCAGAAAATCATCGTAGAACCAAGCATATCCGAAGAAAGCACTTCTTCATTCGAGAGCACGTAGCAGAAGGTAGACTGGCTGTCGATAAAGTTACTTCAGAGCATCAAGTTGCAGATATCATGACCAAGCCACTAGCCGCCCCTCGTTTGCAGATGTTGTGTGACAAGATGGGACTTATATAGAATTGTATTTTTTTGTGAATTGTTATTTAACAAGGGAAAGTGTTAAAGTATCTAGTTTCAAGTGTTAAGTTAAAATTCCTTATGATAGAGCCACTTGTCAGTTCTATCTCTATGGTTTCTTCTTTGTCACATTATCTTCTATGCTATCTTGTTTAGTTGTGTTGTGTTGTTCGTCCGGGACAGTACTTGTCCGATCGTTTATAATAAAGTGCTTTTAGTATTCAAGGCATTTTACCTCAATACTCCAAACCTCATAGAAAGTTACAAACAAATGTACACCATGACACTGCACTCACAGGTGCCAACTGTCTCTACCCGATCACCCTTCAGGTCATATACACAAAAAAAACACACATGCGCACATGCACACACACACAAAAAACTGATGGACCTAGCTGGATATCTTCTGACAAAAGCCACTCTGGCCACTCAGGAACCCCAATGTTCTTGGAATCCCCCCCTACCCATGGTCAATATTTTGCTGATTTCCAAAAAGGTGTTTCATGCTGTGTTACAGCTTTGACAGGTAGGTCTAAAGACATTTCCTCCCTATGTGAATGACACACCAACTGGTCAAAATGCTGCTGGTATACCTGTCAGCTCTCTGTAACTTTGGCTTGGTACATTACTTGGCCCTCCCTAGCTATTACCACTCCTGGGATCCACTTGGAACCTGACCCATAGTTATACAGAACTATACTGTCATCCACTTCTGCAAAGTGCCTTCTGTGCTTTATTACCTGTCTGTTGTCCTTAACCTTCAAATGCTCAGTGTGCTGGGGTGCAACCTGTCAAAAATAGTTTACCCTGCCCTTCAACAGTTATGCTGGGGATTTCTGGACTGTAGTCATCTGGGTAGTACATAGCACAAAGAGTATTCTCTGCAGTCTTGTCCACCAGTTTGCAGTTTTTTTAAGCTTATCCTTCACTATTTGCACAGTCCGTTCCACTTGTCCATTGCTGGAAGGATGGTACAAAGGTGAATATGTGTGGTAATTCCATTCTGGTCCAAAAACTCTTTCATTTCACAGACAAAAATGTCCCATTATATGAAACAACCACATCAGCCACTCATGTACACTGAACATGTCTCTGAGCTGACTATCACTGCACTTGACATGGATGGCACCAGTCACACTTCCGACCATTTCAAGTACAAATCTACGAGTAACACAATTACAAACACCTTCCCCATAAATAGTCCTGCAAAACCAATGTATAGACGGGACCATGGGTTTTGTGGCATGGTCCATGCCATGTGCATTTTTGGTGGAGCCCGGCTTTCCCTGAGGTAAACCTCACAGTGCTTGACCATCTTCTTAATGTCATTCAATTTTGGCAAACACATGTATGAGTAAATCCTAGCAAATGCATTCAAGCAAGCTATGTCATCATGTGAGGTATGGAACAGAACCAATAACTCATCCTGCATCACTTCTGGGAAAAACACTCTTAGGGCCCAATTATAAGCAGTCCCGGTAGATGGACAATTTGACACTCGTCTGTTCCAACAGGGTCAAATCTCTTCACTAGGCAGCTTTTCTGGCCACCCATGCATTACAAAATACTTCACTTGTCCCACTATATTGTCCTTTGCTGTTAGTTGAGCCACCATGTGAGCATAAAAGTGTGCTTTTGGCCTCTCTTCTAGTATCAGCATCTCTGTTGTTGTTGTTGTTGGCACCTCCAGCATCAGTACTGGCAGTCTGCTCAGAGCATCTGAATGCTGTATCTTGTTGCCAAGCTTGTAGACCAGCTGAAAATTGTACATGCCCAGTTGCAAACACAAGCCGTGCATCACGGGGGAAAGGTTATCAGGAATGGGTTGGTGTGGATCCAACAACTGCAACAAGGGTTTGTGATATGTGACCACAGTAAACGATCAAACAACCAAATACTTATTATATTTTGTAACTCCCAACATCACCACCAAAACTTTGTTTATTTGAGCATAATTTCGCTCACTCTTATGTCACGCCCATGAAGCAAAGCTATAGGCTTTTCTTCCCATGATGTGAGTTAAGACTGCACCGACGCCAAACTCTGAAGCATCACTAGTCAGCACCACAGCTCTTTTGAGATCATAGTGGATTAACAACATATCCACCTGCAAAAGTTCCTTCCCTTTCTAAATGCTACCTCACGTTGTTCGTTCTATTTCCATGTAGCCTTGTTGTCCAACAACGGACGTAGACATTCCAACAATGTTGCATTGTCCTGCAAAAACTATTCGTAAAAGTTTAAGAGCCTCAGGAAAACATGTACACCCCATTTGTTGTGTGGTGCTGGAGCTTTGAGTATTGCCGCAACCTTGTGTGTTAGATGGATGCCTCCCGCATCAATCAGGTACTCCAAATATCTCACTGTTGTGGCTGCAAAAACACATTTTGTCTTCTTTAATTCGAGTCCCGCTTTGTGACTTCACCTATCATTGCCCAATGTTCCTCCTCACTTGAGCCAGTCTCCAGATCATCACTAATAATACTACGACTCCTGGTAGGCCTCCTAGCAATGTTGTCGTAAGCTGTTGGAAAAATTGCTGGACCCCCACTCATTCCAAACTGGAAATTATGAACTCTAAAAAGCCCTTTCATAGTTTTAACTGTTAACAACTGCAGTGAGCTCAACCAACAGCCACTTCCAACCAGGCATCCCGCAGATCCAACTTGATGAAATATCCCCCCCCCCCTTTTTTTTCCCCTGCTAGGGCAGCATTCCAAAACGTTACTACGGGAGTAGGGTAAAATAACAGAGTAACAACTAAAAAAATCAAGAGTAAATGTTATTTTGGAATGAGCATTATGTTGACGTTATTCCCTACCTGTGTGATACAGGACGGTTCATAGGATCTGAGTTAATGTTAATGGCACAGAATATAAGGTGCCTTGAATGTTTAAGAGGGTGAATCATAATAACATCATTACGTCTTGGTTTTACAGGTTTATTTGACGGGAATTCATACACACATTCCCGGCACTTTTGCGGGAATTACCCTTACCTTCTCGGCACCTTGTGCAAAGAATTAACTCATACGTTATTGACCTTGTGAGTTCTGGGTCTGAAGGGCTGATTACGGTGCTGTGGCTACGTTTCCAATGGCTTGGCGGGACACTAGGCGACAGGACACGTCCCTGAGTGGCGACGTTGGTACTTATCTGTATTTGTTGCTGGGTTGTTGTTCCGGCAGTAGTTGAGGTCTGGTGTGTTGGGTGGCCTTTTTACAGGCCCTCGGACTGGCTGTTGTTGGCGTGCTGCACTCATCTGGCTTCCTCCTTCGGCGTTGGCTGACTGACTCCCACGTCCCGGCAAGGGACCCTTGGCGGGCCCCCACCCCGGCTCTCGGCGCAGGGTTGCACTGGACTACTCCCACTCGCTCGACATGGCGCTCCTCGTTGAAGTTCACCCCTCGACTCCGCCTTCTCGGCGCGGGATTGTAACTGACTTGGCTGATGTCCGTGCTCCGGCTCCCAATGCCTGACGCCATGCGCGTCTGGTGCGGCGCTTCCGAGCACAGCGCCACCTGCCGCTCGTAGCTTTCCGGCGACGGTTGTCACTGACTGACTGTCTCTGCGAACTGACTCTTGCCCGGTGCCCTGCGGCGTGGGAAATTACTGGTTGTCTGTCCCGATATGACTGTCCCCTTAACCTGTCTCTGGTTGACTCTGCTGGGGCCCAACCCCCGGCCTCGGTGTGCGATATCACTCACCCGGCTGACACACTGATGCACTGATTCAACTGACTGACTGACTGATGCGACTTACGGACTCGGCCGGGGTCCGATCTCCCCGGTCTCGGTTAACTGCTTCACAGACTTCCTTTCTCTGCGCGCAATTCTAACTGACGGGGTCTACTGCTCTCACGTAACTGATCGGGTCAACTGCTCTCACGTAACTGATCCCCCCTTGTCACACAACTTGGCTTTTAAACTATTTCCATCCCCCCTTTAGAACCTTACACGTGTCTTCCCTTGTTAGGGGAAGAGGAAAGGGGGCGGTGCTGAACAAAGGCTACTCCTACACGTGCCACCGCTCTTGCCGGTGGAGGGAGAATGGGGTGACCTGCAGTGCCCCTGACAAACCCTGTCAATAGAACTGCCCGAATTTTCAGGGAGGCCCCATGAAGACCCAAGATTTTTATAAATAATTGTGAGCACAAGTTCAAGGCCAGCGGTGCGTGTCCAAATTGCCAGGCGGTTTGTTAGGGGAAGGGGTGTGGTGGGGGTCTAAAGCAGCCTTGAAACGTGTATGCTCCGGCATGCCTTTGCCGCAGGCGTTAATTGCTGCCACGTGTCTCGAGGCAGGTGGCTACTGGGAGGGCCCTTGCAGGAGGGGGTGGGGTATGGCGTGTGTTGTGACAGCTGAGTTTCTACATTGAATATGTTACGCGTCAATGTAAATAGTATTATGTGTTTACAAATATGAACTTATTAAGCAACTAATGTAAATTCCAAAAGTTATTCATCATTTTCATCAAATTCTTTCTTTTCCACAAAATTAGTTATTTACAAAAACACCTTTTCTTACCATAAGATAGTTATGAACATTACTTTTAAAAATGCAGTCTTCATACAAGTTAACTTTGAAATAAAAATATAAATTTCATTGCTTATCATTCATAATTTTCCAGTGTGTTTAATTCTACTAAACTTCCTACCATTTTCAGTTTACCTTTCATTACTAGCTGAAATAGTGCATGTAAAATTTTCACTCTCGCAAGATGCTCAGCGTAATTACTCTGCAGTTTTGGGATGCCACCAAGACTGAGTAAAACATTTACTTGAAGTGTTTTGGGACAGAAAAAGAGACAAGTTTACTCGCAGAGTAGTGTTTCGGTACGTCTCTTAGGTAAGCACGTCTCATTAATTGTTGGAGTGGGCAACATTCAACTTGACTAACGTCGTTCGGTGTATCTTTATGGTCCCCACAGTTTCTAATTGAGCCATCCCGCCTTATATAAGACTATTCACAGTAAAGTGATTACTTTTTGAAGCCCTCTCATTTGGAATAATAGTCAATAGAGTTAATTGCAACCTTAGACGTCAACTTTAGAGTTCGGTAAAATATATATTACTTACATGGTAATATTTATTTTAAAAAGTGGTGGAAGGATAAAGAATAGCTGATAGGAAAAAAGTAACTAGGCGCTCAAAAGTGCTCACTTTACAGTAAACAGCCTACTACCTTATATTTTTCTAATGATGGCAGTTTCAGGAACTAAGCCTTATATGTATCCCAGCTAACCACAGTATAACTAGCCCATGTCCACCTCCAACTGGTGTATGTTATTGTCTTACCACAAGTCACTAGCATACTGCTCATTGCTGCTGTACCTTGAAGACTATGCGGCCCATATATTCTTTCTGCCTTATCCTCATATCTAGATTGTGAATCCCTTGAGAGGTGGGTCCTAATTTGTCATGCCTGGGTGAGTTCCTGCTGCTTCCCAGCAGAACCAGCACCCCTCTGTTTCTTCTTAAAGATACATGCCTTTTTTTAGGTGGCCTCTCTTGTTGCAGTAATGACATGTAGTGGACACATGTCTACATGTCGCCAGAGTAAGATTCCTGTTGCACCTCCAGCTTGCGTGTCTCGCTGGTTCCTCTCTGTCCACTACAGAACTCATCAAAGGATATGGCCATTTTTTCTGACCATAAGTCTGTAAGATATGCAGCTCGTCTTTGTGTTCCACTAAAGTAGATTCCCATAAATCCAGCAGGTTGCGTCCCATTGCTTCCGCTGCCATTGCGATGTCGACTGCTTCCTTGTAGGTCAAGTATTATTTTGCCAGTAGCACAAGTGGAACTATTTTGTAATGCACCGTGCACACTTTCCTATCGTGCCACAACGGTTCTAGGTTAGGAAAATTATGGTAAGTCGATAGTTCACGCAGTTCTGCCAAATATACAGAAAATTCTCCCTGTGTTGGCCAAGTTTTGAAAACTTATAAGTCTCCAGAATTTTACTAGGTTTCAGCTCAAAATGTTCTATAAGCTTTTATAGCACCTCACTTAACATTACTGTGTCTGTCTTGGTGACAATAATGATGTAACAATACTGCACGATTCTGCACCACACAGAGTGGGGAGAAAAAAAACCACTTTCCCAACATTATCCTCAATTTTATTTGCAATAAAGTACAACTGTAACCATTCACTGCAGGACCACCATGTATTTTGGCGTAGCACAAATTTGCTGATTGTGCCCACAAAATTCATGGCCGTTCACAGATGACTGGACACTCAATATACTTTATTCCGCTCTGAACATTATCCCATCCTCGTCACCACTTTTAAGTCCTGTCGACCAGGTCTCCAAACGTACGGATGTCACACAAAATAATAGGATATATTACGTCCTCCAATCATCATACACAGTTACAAGCATGTGCACACCATGACACTGCTCTCACAGCTGCCAACTGTCTCTGCCCAACTACACTTCATATCATATACACATCATCAATACACAACACAGATATTTATAAACAATACCAGTTTGAACATTACATTGTGATAATTTGTTTGTCTGCAAGTACCTTTTTACTCTCTATACACATATTTTATTATATTGTGCAGTTATTAAAAAATTTAACATTAGCATACTTTAACAGGCAAAAACAGTATGGCAGAGTATGCAAAAAAAAGTTAATTGTTCCAGGTAAAACTATACATCTGACAAACCTACAAACATGCAATGTTTATTTAATTTACTTATCATAAACAATATGACTCTTGCACTGCTCCAAGGTCACCAGGTACAGAGCTCAGAGTACCTACCTTCAAGGTAATCCGGGTGAGTAATCATCTCACACTACATCGACTGAGATATAGGTGGACTCCCTGGATGGCCACTTCACCTGAAGTGAGGTTTTTTGGGAAGATGCTCACATAATGATTTGCAAGCCCATCTACCAGTTCTCATATTGTTCTGGTGAAGCTGGAAAACCTGGCACAGTAGATATAGGGTTGGCAGGGAATCACCCATCCCATATGCCTTCTCACTCAAGGGACACACAGTCAGGAATTTTTCATTCCATTTCTGCCAGAGTTGGAAGCTGCAACTGTTCTTAGCATAGTGAGTGGGTCACTGCTAATGATGCCTGATAAAACAGTACTTGATGCACTTGCTGCATCTGAACTCTGGTCTCTGTCCAGGCCTACCAGAGTTAAGCACTTGCTACAAGGTGCTGGGGAAGGGAGTTCAGGTTTGCTGCTTTTAACTAAGCATTGCCAGGGACACATAAGTGTTAAAATAGCAAACTATATCCTCCAGGCATATTTTATGATGAGCATTGGTTTCTTGTTTTCACATGCAATTACACTCATTTGTAAAAAAAACCCATGAGCAGATTGCACAAGTTCAATAACAGGTGCCACACAGTGTATCATTGCCTGCCATAATTATGATTAATACTGTTTGCTTGCACGGATAGGCCACTAGGGGGCATACATGTCCTTCCATAATTCATAGCTGCTAGAGATAGAATAAGGAACTTAGTGGCAGTCTGAGCCACAGAGCCAAGTTCAATGAACATGCAGCATGCCCCAACCATGCATTCGACAACCATTTGTCCAGCTGGATGTCTTTGAGAGGGGCCACATCCTCGTCCTTCATTACGCAGGTTGGATGGTTTTGATTATTGCTCACCACTTAAACTGTTCTGCCTACACTATGAGTCAGTGTTGGACACAGTGTGAACAGGAGGGTACACACACCCCGTCAAGAAGGCTCGAGTTGACCCTGGTGAACTACAAACAGGGAGGATAGTTTCATCATGCGACAGGCTGTAAGCTTTCCACAGGCATTGCTGGGCACCATTCAGGGACATGTCACGGCAGCTGGTGATACGCTTGTGTCCACCAGTATCATATCCAGGCAGCTAGCAGAGAAGGATCTGTCATTGCGGCATCCCTTACATCATATATATATATATACATCATATATATATCCCTTACATCATTATATATATATATCCAAATCCAAATGAAAAACATCATTAGTGAATTATTACATGTCTTTCTTATATATATATATATATATATATATAAACCAACATATGCTCCGGTCTTCATGGTCTGGTGCGACTAATCGATACATAAATCGAACGTCAAGAAAGACATGTAATAATTCACAAATGATGTTTTTCATTTGGATTTGGAAACTAAGAATTAATAAACATTAAAAATATTATTTTTTTAAACAAAGCATAAAATAAACATAAATATTTAAACATTAAATAATTTTCAGATGATTAAGTTTGTTTTACAACTTCAAAGTAAATAAACAAAAATATTAAGCATCACTAGAGCACGTTCCAATAGAAAAAAAAATATTTGGAGAAATACCAAATAAATAAAAAAAAATTAATGGGATTGCATAGACAAGAAACAAGTGCAAACACAACTGGCACAAATGGGGCAACACAGCAACCTGGAGAGGGTGAGAGGGAGCGAGAGTGGGAGTATAAGGTGATGTGACCCGAAGTACAAGCAGTAGATCGACCAAGGGAGGGTGCTGAGCCTCTCATTGATGTGGAAGGCGGCAAATGCACAATGGCTGACACCACCTGCTGCAAATTGCTGCATACACAATTGTAAAACTGTGTATGCAGCAATTTGATGTTGGGCTGGGTCTACTACCTCAAGCTACTAGTCACGCTGCATTTGATTTCACAACCCACATTATGAAACAATTGGACAATAGAAATTATGTAATTGGAATATTCTGTGATTGGTCAAAAGCTTTTGACTGTGTTAACCATGGCGTACTTTTGAACAAATTGAAATATTATGGTATCACTGACAATATTTACAATTGGATTTCCTCGTATTATCAAACAGATACCAAAAAGTGACCATTACTGACAGCAAGGGGACTTCCATAATCTCAGATGTGAGGCATGTTGAAAGTGAAGTTCCTCAGGGCTCTGTCCTGGGCCGCCTCCTTTTTCTCATCTTTATTAATGACTGACCTCCAAATCTATCCTCTGAATCAAGGGTTTGTTGTTTTGCTGATGATACAAGCATCTTATTAAATAGTAGAATTATAAATGAACTATCAGACATGTGTAATAAGGTTTTTATTGAGCTGTCTGAATGGTTTTCAGCAAACAAACAACTCTCCCTAAATATAAATAAAACCACCTCCCTAAAATTTTAAACTACAAATAAACACGATTACTCACTCAAAATTGGCAGTGATGCACATGAGATTCAAAATTGTAAAATAACCAAAATTTCTAGGTGTTTGTCTAGACAGTTCTCTCAATTGGAAAGAGCATATCAATAATCTTTCAAAGAAGCTAAGCACGGCCTGTTTCACTATTTGTCACTTGGCCTCAAAAGTATAACGTGCTATACTTAAACAAAAGTTTATTTTGCTCAATTCCATGCATTAATGTCCTATGGCATAATGTACTGGGCTCTGACAGCAAACAGCAGCAAAATATTTTTGCTTCAAAAGAGAGCCTTTAGAATATCAAATGGATTAAAACAACGTGAGACCTGCCACCACCATTAAAAAAAACTTGGTATACTTACATTTTAATTTTAGTATATATATACATATCCCTGATTTTGTCATCAATAACAGTCATATTTTCCCTAAAAATTATTTCATTCATTCTCACTATACAAAAGGTGCCCAGAATCTTCATGTACCAGTAAATAACCTGAAACTTTTCCAGAAAGGGGCTTACTATTAATGTATTTCTAATAAATTACAGTGTTATCTAAAAAAAACTTATGATAATCTCAAACTATTTAAAAAATAACATAAAAACTTTCTTAAGCATTCATTCTATTCTTCAGAAAAATTCCTTAATATGGAATGAACCTAATTGTGCAATACAGCTTTTTTATATGGAATTACATGTTGTTATCACACTTGTATTGTTTTGTTATATTATTGTAGCCATTCATTTTGAATACTTGAATATAACTATTTTATAGTATTGTGCATTTGTGTTTGTACATTTACAAATATTTTCTTTGTGTATATATGTGTGTTTGTACATTTACAAATATTTTCTTTGTGTATATATGTGTGTTTGTACATTTAGGTTTATATTCTTACTGTATGCTGTTATTTGTACACCTTTGTTGACGTGGTCTACACACTTGACGACCCAGTAAGGATTAGAGTTAGGGTTTAATGTAGTTAATTAAACAAATAAATTCAAAATTCAAAAATTAAGATATATATTTTTTAGGTAATGTTGATAATGGGTCAGTTTAGGGTCAGTGTCTGAGGCAGGTCTTGTAATTTTCACTTATATGTCTGATTACACAAGTAATAGTTAATCAATCTGTATCTTTAGTGGTGTCTGCCCTAAAGATGCAAATTAATAAATCTATATGACTTTAAATGTTTTAACAAACTAAATTACATCACCAAATTTAATCTTCAGCATAACTACAAATGCCACCGTAATCAAAGAACAAAACAATTAAGCCATAAATCTAGAGGACAGAAAAATCACCACAAACCTTTTCTTGCCTGATAATTTCCACCATGTCAGTTTTCAATATTTTGACTTCTTTGCAGCTTCAACAGTGCTGTTGACTGCTCTCTTTTTTGTCTTCTTGACAGGAACTTCATTTAAACGGCAAGCCTTCACAAACTGATATGCCAAGTCTCCAATTTTTTCCTCCATTCTCTCTTGATTGGGAACTGTTTGGAAAAGGAGAAAAAATAAATTTTTGACGCTCATATGAACTTTAAAGTAATGTTGTTAAAGTTATATGTGGTAAAGAGAGTACACTACAATATTGCAAAACACTGATCAAACCAAGTTTAACAATCTAAATCACATTTATAGCATACACAACTCTCAAAAATTCCCACTAGAGAAATACAAAAAAGTTTATTGATTCAAAATGCTCAGAATAAAAATATACAAACTTTGACATATGTACTTTTGAATTATCCTATTTATAATGGTGAATGCATGCACATGTCTAAAAAAATATGTATTTTTTAATAGGACATCCTAATAACTCAAAAGGCAGTGATGTGAGTGGTAAAAGGGTGTTCGCAATCTTGGCATAAATGATTAATGATACTCACAGACAGCGTGTTGAATAAATGTGCAATGTGTCTGTTTAGTGTTAATATCACATATCCTTCAAACAAGCTCAGTTATTCTGCATTTTTAAATCTGGGTTAGAACCTCAGAAATAGTACCAATGGAATTAAACTGTAAATAATTGGTACCATATTTAAAATTCAGAGTACCGCAGCATACCGAGCCGAGCATAGAGCATACCACCGCGCAGAGTTGAAGCAGACGAAGATGACTAGCGCAACAAGCGTTAGCGTCACAATTTTATTAGTGATGTCGCGATACTTTTTATCTCCATTCTCAATACTGATTCCAATACCATTCTCAATTCCAAAAATTGCAATTCCTTTTATTAGTTTCAGTATAATGCCCTCCACAATATATTCAAAAGAACTCACCATAACTGAATTAGTGGCATCATTAATATTACTACTGTTAAATAAGTAAAGTCTATTCATGGTTACTTGCAACATTTCTTAAGGCGCGCTAAAGTTATACTTGAGGACTATTCCTCCGCTTCATGCTAACAAAGTTTACCTATGTCTAGGAAAATCATCAAAGATACAATGCACTGCATTTGTNTACTTGAGGACTATTCCTCCGCTTCATGCTAACAAAGTTTACCTATGTCTAGGAAAATCATCAAAGATACAATGCACCGCATTTGTGCNACAAAGTTTACCTATGTCTAGGAAAATCATCAAAGATACAATGCACTGCATTTGTGCAATCAGCTTAATAACATTTTACATGAAAACTATTTCTTACTAGGCATTCGACGCATCTATTTTCTCTATGTTTATTTATAATAAGTATGAATGAAATGCTATAATTTATATATAAAATGTAAGCAACAGTTAAATTTAAGCAAAAATAAGATAATTTTATGTTAACAGAAGTATAAAATGCTTGCGATACAAAACATATTTTGGACAAAACACGTCATAGATGAGGTGATTTTTCAAAGTTTTCATTTAGAATGTTTTAACAAACTAAATTACACCACCAAATTTAATCTTCAGCATAACTACAAATGCCACCATAATCAAAGAACAAAACAATTAAGCCATAAATCTAGAGGACAGAAAAATCACTACAAACCTTTCCCTGCCTAACAGTTACCATTTTTTTTTTACCAACAGTAATTTACGGCAGTCCTGGACTGCTTCATTTGAATAACAAAACTAAAAATTACAGCACACACCTGTATTCTACATACATAATAAGCCTTCCAAAAAAACCATTCAAGCAAGAGTGAACCTGCAGTTTACATGAATGAGAGGCTACGAAGGCACAGCCATAGTCAGGAAAATGACATCACCTGTGTAGTCTGTGATTTCCCGTGGTTCATCATGACCCAGAGCCACTGTCTCTATGTTTCTCCACTCTGTCTGCAATTTCGGATTGTCAAATTGGTGTGGGAAGTACTTGAAAGACAGCTTCTTAATAATTTCCTTAGCTAGCTCCACTTTCTCTGGTGCAGCAGTGGGTGCACGCTCAAGTGGTAGCTTTCGGATGTGATCTGCAAGAGAACACAGTAGTTAATATAACTGCAGGCTTCCATATGGGAGAAGGGGTTGGTTGTACATCTCGTGTAGAGCCTGTAAATAATTGAGGGTCAAAACATGAGTGCTTCCCCCAAATTCCCGTAGCACCAGTCAGCAGATCTGGCAAGGCCATTGCAATGGTGGTGCTGCAGCGTGCATCATTTTTGGATTTACTCCTCTGTAAGGTGGCCTGCTCCTTGGCCGATTCAGTTCCCCTCCTGTTTCCTCCCCTCATTTTTCTCTTTTGAATACCCCTCCTTGCACGTCATCTTTTTTAATTCAGGGGCTAGTTTATATAAGTTGTTACATACCTTGTGCAGCGTTTATTCTACGCCTGTGAAGAAGATCGTCAGGTTGACGCCTGCTAGATCTAATTTAAATTGTAATATGAGCTCAAATTGTCAGTTTACCCGTCCTTGGACGAGGGTGCTATGAGACGCAGTTTAAACACTGTAGTTGCGTGAGTGGCTGATTATGCTGGAGCTTGGAGAATGGCGAGTCGTGGTCACAGGTTTTCATTTGTGGGTCAATTTAGTGATTTTTAAATAATTGCAAGGCGCAATATTGTGTTTGTCTTGGGCTTTGCAGTGAGTTAGATTTTTTTCTAAATTGTTGTTTTGGCCAAACTAATTTCTNAGTTTTCATTTAGAATGTTTTAACAAACTAAATTACACCACCAAATTTAATCTTCAGCATAACTACAAATGCCACCGTAATCAAAGAACAAAACAATTAAGCCATAAATCTGCTTCATTTGAATAACAAAACTAAAAATTACGGCACACACCTGTATTCTACATACATAATAAGCATTCCAAAAAAACCATTCAAGCAAGAGTGAACCTGCAGTTTACATGAATGAGAGGCTACGAAGGCACAGCCATAGTCAGGAAAATTACATCACCTGTGTAGTCTGTGATTTCCCGTGGTTCATCATGACCCAGAGCCACTGTCTCTATGTTTCTCCACTCTGTCTGCAATTTCGGATTGTCAAATTGGTGTGGGAAGTACTTGAAAGACAGCTTCTTAATAATTTCCTTAGCTAGCTCCACTTTCTCTGGTGCAGCAGTGGGTGCACGCTCAAGTGGTAGCTTTCGGATGTGATCTGCAAGAGAACACAGTAGTTAATATAACTGCAGGCTTCCATATGGGAGAAGGGGTTGGTTGTACATCTCGTGTAGAGCCTGTAAATAATTGAGGGTCAAAACATGAGCGCTTCCCCCAAATTCCCGTAGCACCAGTCAGCAGATCTGGCAAGGCCATTGCAATGGTGGTGCTGCAGCGTGCATCATTTTTGGATTTACTCCTCTGTAAGGTGGCCTGCTCCTTGGCCGATTCAGTTCCCCTCCTGTTTCCTCCCCTCATTTTTCTCTTTTGAATACCCCTCCTTGTACGTCATCTTTTTTTAATTCAGGGGCTAGTTTATATAAGTTGTTACATACCTTATGCAGCGTTTATTCTACGCCTGTGAAGAAGATCGTCAGGTTGACGCCTTTTACCCGTCCTTGGACGAGGGTGCTATGAGACGCAGTTTAAACACTGTAGTTGCGTGAGTGGCTGATTATGCTGGAGCTTGGAGAATGGCGAGTCGTGGTCGCAGGTTTTCATTTGTGGGTCAATTTAGTGATTTTTAAATAATTGCAAGGCGTAATATTGTGTTTGTCTTGGGCTTTGCAGTGAGTTAGATTTTTTTCTAAATTGTTGTTTTGGCCTAACTAATTTCTNTAATATTGTGTTTGTCTTGGGCTTTGCAGTGAGTTAGATTTTTTTCTAAATTGTTGTTTTGGCCTAACTAATTTCTTGCTTCTCTGTTTAGTTCCAGTTGCTCTAACTTTTGTGTATAGATTTTTGTCTGCTGCCCAATGATTTACTTAAAGTTTAATTGTCGCTACTGTGCTACCACGACTTATGCGTTGGGCATAGTCTGTTGAAGTGTTCTAATTGTCGTCAATTATTTTATTCGATGGAGCTATGGTTAGGGTCTATGGACTGCCTCCATCGATTCACTATTTTAACGTAATATTTTATTTCAGATTTTAACTTGTATTTTTTTGTAAAGGAGGCTTTGCTGGGTCTGAAGCACTGCCCTCCTTTAGTCAAATTGCTGAAATACTAAATACCTTGAATTTATTTAGTCATTTGAAGTATCAGTCAACAGTTACTATTTGATATTTTTGAAACGTTTTACACTACTTGGCTTGTTTGCCAGTTAAATATTTATTGTACTTAGAGCTACGCAATACTTTGAAAAATCAATTTAATCTATTTGTATGAGTATTTTAATCTATATTTTTTGCATTGTGAGCCTTTGGCTTTAGAATTTTACATGTCATATTTTTTTGTAAATGTTCAATCCTAAGGTGCTGCTAACTTGTAAAATATTCTGAAATTACAGAGCTTGAAAGTGAGATCATCTTTGTATTATTTGTGCTACGGTACACCATCATAATCTAGCTCGGAGTTCTGCGGCATGGGAACCATCCGGACCCTCCAACACATTTTTTTACTTTTCCCTTCATATTTGCTAACATCTTGACAACATGTTATACAAAACCACTGATGCCCTCATTTAAACTGCAAAATGTTGAGGCTTTAAAAATATTATGACAGTTCTTAAAAATTATTTCATAATTAAATAACAAGCGGTGAGTAATGCCAGAAACACCCTCTTATTAGGACTGAGAGCAGGTCACATCAATAAAACACTTAAAATGCAAGGTATTTTGGTGACAATTATAAAGAACATATTCAAGTAATAATTTACAGTACTACTCAGTTTTTCACTGGACAGTCATCTGAAGCAGGCTCACTAAGCTGTCTCTTGTAGCTGGGGTAGACATGCTGACACGCGCACACAAACACACTTCAAGAAACTATGCATGAATCAATTCAGCTGGCATGCATATTTACAGAGGTTGGCAACAGGATGGAACTTACCTGCAAAAGGCAGAAATATGAGGTGGAAGCCTGGAGGTAGCACTTCAACAGTCCCATGCTGCATTTTCTGTGGCAAAAGAGCCACATACCTTGGTGCAGAGTGCTGGCGAGGTGTGAACACACAGAGTGCTACAACAGCCTTTGCCAAACATCGTTTCAACAACTCTGAAAACAACCTGGTGCTTCCTGCACAATAACACAGTAGTTAGAAAAACACATTGTAAATGTTCAATGGAATAGTTGTTATGCTAACATAATCGCATAAACTTAAGCTAACATTCAATAAAATTATACTCTGGAAGTGACTATACAGAGTGTGACAATATTAATGCTGTACCAATGCCAATACAGATAAATATTAATCAGANTACTCTGGAAGTGACTATACAGAGTGTGACAATATTAATGCTGTACCAATGCCAATACAGATAAATATTAATCAGAAATTATTGGAAAATATAAATGAAATGTAACTGGCGATTCGTTAAACAATTACTTTACCTATTACCAAGTTTCATTTTTGTTACATTTCCAGTTTCTTATTCTTTAAAGTACTTAAAAGGCTTCAAACTGTGGAAGTTTATGGCCGTCTTGAAATTTAATGCAGAGATTTATGGTGGTTTTTGTACAGTCACAAAGAAAAGGAAACAGTATTTTTTGTCTATGGGTCTGCCATCAGGAGGGCCGGGCATGCATGAGGGAAGCTGGCTGGCTTGTCACCTGGCTCGTCACCTGTGTGGCACGTCTTGTTTTGTTTGTTCTGCTGGCAGATGATTTGTCCGTCTCCCTCTGTTTCTCTCAGCTAATACCCGTCTGCCTATCCAGGACCACAGACCAGACCGTCAACCCCCAAACTTTGTGTGCAACACAAAATTTCGTGTTGCCCTGATATTGGCTGCCAGAAGCTTGAGGTTTTGGAGGCCTAGCACACAGCACTGCTAAGCAAGCACGGAAGTAACTAACTAGTCAGGTACAGACCTGGTAGCTTTACTAGTGTGTGGGGTGTGAGCAAAGGAGAGAGAAGGCAGGGAGGAAGAACGAGTGGGGAATGTGCAGGCACCACAGGCTTAAGGTCTTGTCAGCTGGACTCTTTAACAGTAACCAGCATTACTCAATGCAGACTACCCGAGTTGCTCATCGCCCCGGACCCAAGTCAAGCATACAAAATTGCATTTTTTTTGCCTTAACGCTTGCTAGCTGATGCCTAAAAAACATTCTTATATGTAGTTACATTTACTGTTCTAGCATGCAGTTATAATTACATTTACTATTGAAAGCAATGGTGTTCATTTATGACTTCACAACCACACTCAAAAGCCACAGACTGACTAAGCAAATCAAGTGTCCAAAATTATATGAGACTTTAAACTGTGGGAAAAATTAGAATAAAAAATTTTTTCCAGTTACCTTAAAGCTTTATTGATTAGCACTATTGTGTACCTGGCAACAAAACTGAGACAGTAACCAAATTTTATTTTTAAGGAAGTTTGTTTAACAACCAAAAGCCTCAATCTACAACCAAAGCATCAAACTAATTTTGCTTATTAATTTATTAATATTTATGGTCTGTTCATCCCACTGTAAACTGATTTGCTTCAGGATATGGAATAGTGATGTATTAAAAATTATCAATACAAATTTCAGTTGTACAAAATCAATGAGAAATTAGTTTTATAAAAACGCATTCTGTATTTTATTCCACTAATTAAGGCTCCCGCCTACCTAGCACTTTTTTTCTGAGTTTGAGGGAATGCTCTGAAATGGTATTTCTAATGTGCGTGACATCTTGAAAGCACTCAACAGCCCTTGTCTTAATATGTGTGTTCTTTGAGTAGATCAGCACATTGGATGCACATTTAATAGTTTCGTTGTAAAACATGTATTTCAAACCCTCTGTAATGCAGTTCAAGCACCTTAAGATGAGTTTAGTTATCTACCGCAACAAGGATAAAATACAAAATGGCAAATTACGTCACTTATCTAATATATTTATGGAACATGTAAATGACAGAGGTAAAATATTACATACATATACAAACATACATTTATTTCAAGAAACACACAAACATAAAAGCAGGGAAAAAGTTACAGCATTTTGTCACCCAGGAAAAAAAAAAAAGAAGTTGCTAGAAACAATTCAAATTTTAAAAGTTTTTTTTACACTGAACAAATATTTGTTTATGCAAACTAACTGTGCTTGTTCTAAACATCTACGTATGTGCCCTTGAACTAAAATATACTTAACATCGTCACCTAAACGCCGATTTTGTTGTTTTAATACTGTCAGAACGCATATAGCAGCCTATACGCAATATTTGTTACTAGTACTTCATCAGCCGATTAGTATAATTGTCTTTATTTATATAATTTGTATGTTCACATCACTACTAGTTCGCTTGGAGTAAGAAAGTATTTTGTAAGGTGGGAAGCTTTGATATTGTTTATACCCAAAATTGTTGCAGCATAAAAATCAGTTGGCTTCACTATCAGCATTTATTTTGTTGGATGCCAAACACCACTCAAGCTTTCGTATTTCTGTGACAAGTAGAAAATCCACACCACGTGTTAGTAGATTAAGAGAAACCTTTTGCACTGTCAGTGGAACAATATCAGCTGAAAACAAAAGGAAAAGGTGAAAATTTGAAAATTTAATTAGATGTGTAGGGTTTCAACAGCGTTTTATAACTTTCCTTCACAAACCTTACCAACAGTTTGCTGAATAGGAAGGCACACTGCTAAATTTTTTTTTTTTTCATTTTGCCACATGTTGTCAACTCTGAAATTTTAGAATTTACGAAATTCTGTTTTACTGTAAAGCATAACTAGAAAAAAATTTTGTCTGTGGTGGTAAATTATGTAAAATAAACTACATTTAGCAGATTGTGAAATGTATAATTTAACATTGCATTTAAATATAGACCAAGTTATTAAGTCGTCATTATTTGATTGGGAAAATTTATATTTACAAGCCAAAAGTATAACTTTACAATGACATTTAAGTGACTGTGAACGTTATTGCTTTTTAAGTATTTGCATTTATATCTCCCAATAGTTGAATGTCGTGTGAATAGCAATTATTAAGTAGATATTTTTTTAAACTAAAGTGAGCATTTGTTTGCACCTTACATGTTACTTTAATTTTTTCTATGTACATGAAACAATCTCATAGCCACAGAAGGGTTGGGGGTTATACCCCTTTCCTTTTTCCCATTAGTTGTTAGCAATTAGTAAAGATTATTTCTCGTATAATTTGTTCTAATTGTCCTAACTCCCTTAACTTCGGCCTGCGTAACCATCTTGAGAAATTTCTGGCTACGTCAGTGTTCAAATAATGAGATAAAGAAAGGTTTTAAAGTGCTGCGTCCTGTTGAAATTACTATCGTTTTAAAGGTATTCAATTCAATGGTGTGCATGCCTTCTCTTTATGCATATATCAAAATTTAGACTGTACTGTATTAGGGTTAGTTGTATCAGTGACTTATGGTTATATTCACGTCATACCGCTCATCAGCATGGCCAAGACTACAAAGATGTTACTTCTAGACAATAAGACTACTGGCTACAGGCGAACAATGGATGTAAACTACGTGTATCGAGTGTAAATAAGATCAGAATGCCAAACTTCCTTGATTCACCTGCTGCCATAAGGTGAGGAGACCCACGTAGATGTACTTTTTCTTTGTAAGAAAATAGAAGTGGAGTTAACAAAATCAATAAAACCTTTGACTGTGCCAAACAATTATTAGGTGCAGGGGCGGACAGTCCATAAGCTAGGTGAAGCGGCTGCTGCGCCTTGAAAGGGAGTGGGTGGGTGCCTCAACTGACATAGCATACTAGGTGGCAAAATTACGTTATGCAGTTTTATCACACTGCAGTTTATTTTAGGGCTATGTGTAATACGGAGGGGAGACTGTTATGCAACAGTACTTTGTTGTATGTTTATATATTTGAGCTCCATACACACTATTGCAGTTATTGAGTAGGGGTGAGTGGGTGGTGGTTCAACATCATTCTCACTGCACTACTCTTGAGAGTTGTTTACCACCACTGATTACAGGTTTACGGCAAATACATAACGACGACAAAATAATTCTGTTTTAACAACTTAATATCAAAATTAAACAACATAATTAAACCAATCCAGTTTTGTTTAATTCAATTTTTTTTCCGTTATTTTGCTTTATACCAATTGAACAGTTTGCGACAGCACAGAAAATTATTTTTAGCTACTTAAACATTTCTGTTATTGCAGCACAACTCAATGTTCATTTTTACACAGGTACATAAATACTGAAGATATGTTAAGATCATTGCGACATAATAAATTCCTACTTAATTTCTCCTCCACAAAACATTTGTAACAGAAAATTTGTATAATGTTGCTAATGTTTACAAATATACATTGCGAGATTGCTATTCCACAGATGGTAATGTGACTTGAGAAAGCAAAACCACGGCAACATGCTACATAAAACGGCGTCTATCAATGTGCACTTGTGGTGCGGCGGCAGACGTGCGAACTACACAAGACTTCTTTTCTCTTGTACAGCAGCAAAATTATTTTCTCGTGCATGGCATCTACGGCCGAGCTGCGCACATGTTTACATTTAACACACGCGTGATGAAGGTTATTTTGTTAATGAACGTGAGTGTACAAATTATTGCATCACTAGCGTGCCATATTCTGCTTCGGAAAACTATGAAAATTCTGCTGCACGTGTCGTGGACCGGGCGTATCAACATCAGAAACACTGGTTTCATTGTACAGACCATAGTACAGTGATGTGCAAATTCTGCAAATGTAAAATTTTGTGGGAGTGAAAGATTCAATTGAAAAACATCCCGAGTCTGCAAAGAATTTGGCATCGGCGGCCGAAAAAAAGGAAAGTTTCAAGTTGCAAACTTGTATAGCATCGAACTTAAGTACTGTAGAAAATAGAAAGAAAACAGTGGAATATTTGGGTTAATCGTGTAACTGAAACCTTTGCGAAATACAACCTTCCACTTGAGAAATTGGAAAGTGAACACATGAAGCAGTTCATAAACTAATTCATAGAAGGTGAGTGGGTAAATGTATTTGTGTGAATCGCTAATTTCCTGTGTTTAAAACCAATAACTAAAATAAAAATATGAATTTACAACCCCTCATGTGCCACATCCCTTCTCCCCCTACATTTAAGCACCCTCCCAGATTTTTCCTTTTTATTACCATTGCTAGTTGTAAGAATTTAATTTTGGTGTGCAGCTTGTTTGATAAAACTGCCATGTTGAGTAAATTTTCTCCCCTGTGTTTTTATACATGACGATATTCTGTGCTCAAACAATTTGATTTTAAACAATATTAATTGCTAAAATACTTAATTTAAATGCTATTTATAAGTGTAAGTATCTATTATTCAACTACAACAATTATTATGTTCTTCTAGGAGCAGGTGATATTCCTTGCACTTCAGTACTTCATGAGAAATCCCTACCTGCAGTCATAATGGAGAGGGATGAAAGCATCAGAGCTAAAGTCTTGGGAAAGCGAGTTGCAAGAGAAGCCATTTTTTCCAGCTTGAGTTGTAATGGATTGTGTGTTTTATATGTATGTACACATTATATATACATACGGCATGTATGTGTAGTGTATACCCACAGAGCAACTTCCACCAGATTTTTCAGATGCGAAAAATTTGAGGTGACCTGGTCGGAAATTGATTGTCTTGGCGGAAGGCATGCGCTCTAAGTTGTTACACCGCCACAGTTTTTTTCGTTAAAAAGATTGCAGAGGAACACTCTTTCAATTGAAATAGTCTTTTCAAGATTTTTGTAGCGATTCCTTATAAATAACTGATTCTATTAAATTTATTACACCCTTTAATAGCCAACTGTTATCCTATATACAAATTAAAATTACAAAATTTAGTATTAATGATTTTCTTACATGATGTCATCCGAAAAAGAGCACACAAACACTATCACGTTATTAGTAAAGCGGGGCCATTTAGGTTGTCTTGTTGGATATCTCATCCTATGGACTTCCAGAAAAGTTTCGTAGCCTTTTCTNTAAAGCGGGGCCATTTAGGTTGTCTTGTTGGATATCTCATCCTATGGACTTCCAGAAAAGTTTCGTAGCCTTTTCTTGCTTGAATGCTGTAGAATGACATAAAATAAGAATAATCTCGCAGCTACGGCCAATAACCGCATGTGTGCATTGGCCGACTGTCAGCATAGTTGCCATTGGTCTATGACATACTACAGTTACTCCAGTTCCTCACACAATTGCATTCGGTCGCTGTTCCAGCTTCACCTTACTTCTTCCTCATTGGTGCNTCCAGTTCCTCACACAATTGCATTCGGTCGCTGTTCCAGCTTCACCTTACTTCTTCCTCATTGGTGCTACTATAAGATCTAAGTCCAGGACTCTCACTCACTTTGAACCGATGATAAGATCTTCCATATAATTATCTATTGGAAATTCACACCAACAAATAAGCAATTAATGTTCGGATTTTTCCAAAATCCAGTAAGATTCCAGATGTGACTGTACAATCGAACAATGGTGTCATTTCCTGTACATTTTACAGGTAAATCGTACAAGTTAGTAAGTCTGTAATAAGGTCAGAAGTTGTATTTTATTGACGTGCATGTCAAAACCCTCATCTACTGAAACCCGCATGTACAAAAATTTTTTGACAGTCCCATGAAAAACACTAGATAGGGAGTTGACTGTATAGGTAAGAACTCCAGTGGTAAATACACTGTATCCTCCATTTTTTTGGTTTGGCTTTGTAACAAATTTGTTATAATGAGTAACTTGCTAAAAATATGAAATCAATAAAACTTTCTTTAAGACTAAGCCCTTATGAAATCATTTTTATTTTAGTTTCACAAAAGTTCATAAAACATTTTTTGCCCAAAAAAAAGTTGCACTTGTTTTTCTCTGTAGCGTCCATTATTAGTAAATATTATGTCTTTCCAATTTTAATACTGCAGTTTCAGAAAATAAACTCATGATGTTTCACCTAACCCTCTAAAAATAGCTTGTGGCAGAGACAGCTGATTCCCAGTGGTCATGCACAAATAATATTGCAATCTCTCAAAATCCATGGGTATCAAACAAATTATGCTACTAAATCGTAAAAAAAAAAAAAAACCTACAACAACAACAACAACAACACAAACAAGGTTCTTCAGCTGTAATTCTGATGAATACTTTAATTCATGTTTTGTTATAAGCATNGCCCAAAAAAAAGTTGCACTTGTTTTTCTCTGTAGCGTCCATTATTAGTAAATATTATGTCTTTCCAATTTTAATAAATCAGTTTCAGAAAATAAACTCATGATGTTTCACCTAACCCTCTAAAAATAGCTTGTGGCAGAGACAGCTGATTCCCAGTGGTCATGCACAAATAATATTGCAATCTCTCAAAATCCATGGGTATCAAACAAATTATGCTACTAAATCGTAAAAAAAAAAAACCAACAACAACACAAACAAGGTTCTTCAGCTGTAATTCTGATGAATACTTTAATTCATGTTTTGTTATAAGCATTCTCTGAAATACCTTCATTTATATTTTATATTTTGGTGCATCACAGTAGGTATGGATCTTTTCCACCGATTATCTGTTTGGTTCCAATCGTTTCTCAGTTCTCTTGAACTTTATAAAAATCTGGCTCATCTGTGACTTTTATAGTTTTGTGTAATCGACCTCTCGAATAGTCAACTAAAATGACAATAGTGTCACTAGTGTCGATAGCACGGAAAATTTTGTGCACAGTGCAAACACCAGGACTATGACATCAATGGTTCACAGCTGATGGGCACTATTTTTCTGGTGAATATATTTTTACGTATAAATTATTATTATACTGGGAATTTGGCATGAGCAATGTCAGTTGCTGTTTTATATAAAATGATGAAACTAAGAACATAATTTCAGTTCTCTGTTCTGATTGTCANAGAACATAATTTCAGTTCTCTGTTCTGATTGTCAAGACTAGGAACTGGTGGAACCAGAGAACCAACAAATGGAACTGACCCATCCCTACATCACAGTCAACAGAACAGTTAACACTTCAACCTTACAATATACACAGCCAATTTCAACCAAGCAAAGAAAATTAAATAATAACCTTTGATCATATCTTCTGTTGGATAAATAAAAGAGGATGGCTTGCAATGGTGTTGAATTGTTAATTCGTTTGCAGGTTTAAATCCCAAGAGCTTCAGACCAACATCACTGATCTGAGACATACTTTTTACTTCTTCCTAAAAACAAAAAGACATAAAAAAACTATTTAAAAAAATTTAAAAAAAAAAAACCAATAGTTTTTCAAACGCTTTCATTTCTTGATATAACTGGAAACTACCAAATTGGGTGGACATTATTTTACTATATACAGTGAAACCTTTATTCATTTTTCATGGGACCTACTGAAAAAAAATCAACATGCTGGAAAACTCAACATGTGGACCACTCTCCTCAAAAAAATAAAACCTAACATGCCGCTGCTTGCCCAAGCCATTGATAACAGGAATGAAGCTGTCAAGATCAACTGGTATGGTCTGAGAGTGACAGGTTTCCCATAATCCTTTTTGTGTTTCAGAACTCATAACCAGGGGTGGATAACTTAACAAAATGTGCAATAGTAAGAGTCAATAACGTTATTTGTCGTACTCTTAAATATACTGTATGGTTTATAANAACTTAACAAAATGTGCAATAGTAAGAGTCAATAACGTTATTTGTCGTACTCTTAAATATACTGTATGGTTTATAACGTTTATGCAAAAATGGAAAGCGTTCTCTAACAAATGAAAAGTTATTTTCAACATTTTGTTACAATGTACACCATTTCTGCAAAATCCTAAAATATTGTTATTTTCAGTATATTACAGTGGAACAGCGCTATAACAAGTATGGCCTATAGAGACACATCCGCTATTACGATAGTTTTTAAATGCACTGTCATTTTCCCTATCATTTTAAAGGTACTGAACTTCGTTTATAACGAAAATCTGTCAATGAAGCTATAGCGATAGGAACATTTGTAAACTTGTATTTTTAAAATGTTTAAACACGCCGTATCACAAGTGACATTTGCCCACTTGCCATGCGCGAGCCAGCCTTTGTTAGTCTGTGTGGCGACACTCGCGTCGGCCGGAGATACAAGACGAGGAACGGGCGGGTGTTGTGAGGGATAAGGAAAATGGTATTATAGTGGAGGGGAGAGGTACGAATGGGAGTAGAGCTAGTCGAGGCCAAGAAAAGAGGGGTATGCTGGAAAAAGAGTCCAAGGGGGGAGGGGAATGGTGGCGGCAAGATGCTAGCAGCCTGCCGCTCCTTTTTTGCTATACTGTCTAGGTGGTTGACTACTTTAGTTTAGTTGTTAAATAAAATGGGAATTTTGAATATTGCCGGTTTCAAAAGTATTAAAATGGATTTTAAACGCCAGAGTTTATTATAAAAATGTCGTAAATAGTGAAGGCGTGACCTGAGAAAAGTTTTGAAATTTAAATTAGTTTTCCATAAACTGTGATTTTAAGTAACTGGTATTTAAAGAATGATTTCACGAGTGATTTTAAGTTGCTGTTTTAATTAGAAATACTATTGAAAGTTTACTAGTATGTTATTTTGTATGTTGAGGGGTTGATTTGGTTAAATTACGCTTATTTGTGGGTGTGTGTCACTCTGCCGAGCGAGTAAAAGTTTGTTTGGAAACTTGGTTTTAAAATAGTTTGTTTAGTTATTATTCTTTCAATAATACTTGAAAACGAAAATTAGTTTTGAGAAAGAAAGTTTAAAAAAAAAAAAAAACTGTGATGTGCTGTAACCCAAAAATTTGGGGGAGGTGAAGAAGAAAGGAGGAGGAAGACACGTCGCGCGCGTCTGCTGGTCGTTACATACACTTCTTACACATAGTTCGGTTCCACTGTATTTATCTGGTCCCTTTGTTTGATGGAGCAGATATATTTAGAACATTTCGTTACAATCTATACCATTCCTGCAAAAACGGTGTTTTGTTATTTTCAGTGTGTTACTGATTCTGTAAATTCTTCCGCCGTACCCGATATAAAGGTATTTTGAATGTTCCATTACAATATTTACTATTTCCACAAAAACAGAAAGAATTCNAACTTAACAAAATGTGCAATAGTAAGAGTCAATAACGTTATTTGTCGTACTCTTAAATATACTGTATGGTTTATAATGTTTATGCAAAAATGGAAAGCGTTCTCTAACAAATGAAAAGTTATTTTCAACATTTTGTTACAATGTACACCATTTCTGCAAAATCCTAAAATATTGTTATTTTCAATATATTACAGTGGAACAGCGCTATAACAAGTATGGCCTATAGAGACACATCCGCTATTATGATAGTTTTTAAATGCACTGTCATTTTCCCTATCATTTTAAAGGTACTGAACTTCGTTTATAACGAAAATCTGTCAATGAAGCTATAGCGATAGGAACATTTGTAAACTTGTATTTTTAAAATGTTTAAACACGCCGTATCACAAGTGACATTTGCCCACTTGCCATGCGCGAGCCAGCCTTTGTTAGTCTGTGTGGCGACACTCGCGTCGGCCGGAGATACAAGACGAGGAACGGGCGGGTGTTGTGAGGGATAAGGAAAATGGTATTATAGTGGAGGGGAGAGGTACGAATGGGAGTAGAGCTAGTCGAGGCCAAGAAAAGAGGGGTATGCTGGAAAAAGAGTTCAAGGGGGGAGGGGAATGGTGGCGGCAAGATGCTAGCAGCCTGCCGCTCCTTTTTTGCTATACTGTCTAGGTGGTTGACTACTTTAGTTTAGTTGTTAAATAAAATGGGAATTTTGAATATTGCCGGTTTTAAAAGTATTGCGAAAATACCCTGAGGGCGTGTAATTAATGATTTAAAATAGTTTGTTTAGTTATTATTCTTTCAATAATACTTGAAAACGAAAATTAGTTTTGAGAAAGAAAGTTTGAAAAAAAAAAAAAACTGTGATGTGCTGTAACCCAAAAATTTGGGGGAGGTGAAGAAGAAAGGAGGAGGAAGACACGTCGCGCACGTCTGCTGGTCGTTACATACACTTCTTACACATAGTTCGGTTCCACTGTATTTATCTGGTCCCTTTGTTTGATGGACCAGATATATTTAGAACATTTTGTTACAATCTATACCATTCCCGCAAAAACGGTGTTTTGTTATTTTCAGTGTGTTACTGATTCTGTAAATTCTTTCGCCGTACCCGATATAAAGGTATTTTGAATGTTCCATTACAATATTTACTATTTCCACAAAAACAGAAAGAATTCNTCGCCGTACCCGATATAAAGGTATTTTGAATGTTCCATTACAATATTTACTATTTCCACAAAAACAGAAAGAATTCTGTTATTTCAGTGGTTATTTATTGAATAACTACAGTCACCAAACCTAATACAAAGGTATTTTGAATGTTTTATTACAATCTATACCATTGGTACAAAAACACAAATATTTGTTTTATTTCAGTGATGTTATTAACAAGTTACTTCTTTCACCGGATCCTATATGAAGATACTTGTAATATTTTGTTGCAATCTGTAGCATTTCCGCGAAAATGGAAAGATGTCATAATTTTAGTGCTGTTGCAGATCATAAAACATTATTAATCAAACCCTCTATAATGGGTTATTGCCAAGCAACAGAGTGTTGGAGTTGGCTGATAAAGTTTTCAATATAAGAAACTATCATTTACGCTAACATATATTTGGTGACGTAAAAAAATTAATGTTCATTCAAAATGGGATATACAGTCAAACCTCGTTGTTGCATTCCCGTTTATGTCGATTTCCCATATCAGTCGATTTTTTTGGATGGTCCCCACAAATATCCTGTATAAACAATGTTAAAAAAACCTGCATGCTACGCCCTTATTAGTAATTAAATGGGCGTAGGTAGCTAGTCTATAACTGTCCGAAAACTAAATTATATTCGGAACAATTGTTTATTTGCGAAATAACTATCTTAAAACTGATACTACCAAAATTCAGTAACGCCAAGAGCAGGTAAACAGACACGCCCTAANCTGCGAAATAACTATCTTAAAACTGATACTACCAAAATTCAGTAACGCCAAGAGCAGATGAACAGACACGCCCTAACCTCAAATGCTAGTGTAGACAACTAGTTGTCGTGAAACGTTGCAATTGTTAACAAGTACGTCATTTATTATTGATAATTCAATCACTATTTGTTTTAAATTACTCACGTCGGAAAACAGGTAAAACATAATAATTGCAGGCACTTCTTTTTTTCAAGTAAGCACACGAAAATTTGCGCAAATAAAAAACGTATGTATAATGGATGTGGTACGGACCAGAACCAAACATTAATAATGGACGGAACAGAGTTGAACTTTACTCTGATTCCACAAAGGAAACGTAATAATTTTTAGTTCAGTACGGTAAATAACCATGTAAATTACAAGCATTAAAGGGACACAGTATGTTTTCACAGACTAATTCTGTTAAGATAAAATTACGCTAGTAACTTTTTTTAAGAGTAATGCAGTGATATCAACTGTCACACAAGATGGCGAGTGTTGTCAACTTAGCAGACTTTGTTTAATTTGGCAAAATTTAAAAACATTTAACGGACAAATATACATTTTAGCAGGCAACCAAATTTTTAGCGGAGTTTAATATAATTTCAAAGAATTGGATTGTTACATTTTTTACTTAAAAAACTGTGTTAAATTTGCCGCCAAAATAGAGTAAAAAATATAAAATGCAGCATTATTATAATGAAACTACGTGCTTTATTACTGTNTTTTACATTTTTTACTTAAAAAACTGTGTTAAATTTGCCTCCAAAATAGAGTAAAAAATATAAAATGCAGCATTATTATAATGAAACTACGTGCTTTATTACTGTACTTAAAAATTTAAATTTAATTTTTAGCATGTTTCTATTTTAAATCATGGTTTTTAATAAATTGTGTTTTTTTTTTGCCANAAAAATTTAAATTTAATTTTTAGCATGTTTCTATTTTAAATCATGGTTTTTAATAAATTGTGTTTTTTTTTTGCCACTTTTTCTACATTTGGCAGAAATTTAGTGAAATTTATGTAAACATTCGGCGGATTTTCGAANGTTTTTTTTTTGCCACTTTTTCTACATTTGGCAGAAATTTAGTGAAATTTATGTAAACATTCGGCGGATTTTCGAAAATGGAGTTGAGGTTAGGTTTTACTTTTTGAGAAGGAGAGTGGTCCACAGGTTGAGTTTTCCAGCATGCTGAATTTTTTTCAGTAGGTCCATGAAAAACGAATAATAGAGGTTTCACTGTACTACGCAAAATGTTGCAATTAGTCAATACGTAAATGTTTTGCTGAACCTTAAAGATAATGTAGTGCACTGGATGAACATAATTATTTTATTTATAGTCTAAAAATTTTTTTTGGGTTAGTAAAATGTGATATGATATTGTTATTGTCACTAGTGATAAAACACATCAAGTAAGACTCATACTGGAAATATGTTTTGTTCTGTTTGTTATAGTGTATTCATGGAATGTCATGCTGCAGTTCTGATTATTACAGATTGCTTACAGGAAATTATGTAGCTCCTTAAATATTGCTGTAATTTAGGATGTAGATACGGGATCACATGATTATAGACCATAGACACAATTACTCCTTCCCTTTTTGACGGAATATCATTTGTAGGATGATGACTATGGAATTTTGTGTACAATCCACTGTACGTACGGCATGTGCATCACTGCTTTCTTTCCGCTTTTGGCAGCTGAGTCACGGACTGAAGGGACAGGNTCCACTGTACGTACGGCATGTGCATCACTGCTTTCTTTCCGCTTTTGGCAGCTGAGTCACGGACTGAAGGGACAGGTACTGTAATTGATCTGGTGCTGCGGCGGCGCAGCAACTGGAGCACTCGCCTCCCACCAAGATGAACAGGGTTTAATTCTTGGCGCAGTTGTTCCCAGATTTTCGAAAGTGGGAATTATGTTGGACGATGTCTCTGGTCAGCAGGTTTTCTCAGGGTTCTCCCATTTGATTTACCCTTGCCTTCCGGCACGGCTCTGATGTAAAGAGCCGCNTCCACTGTACGTACGGCATGTGCATCACTGCTTTCTTTCCGCTTTTGGCAGCTGAGTCACGGACTGAAGGGACAGGCACTGTAATTGATCTGGTGCTGCGACGGCGCAGCAACTGGAGCACTCGCCTCCCACCAAGATGAACAGGGTTTAATTCTTGGCGCAGTTGTTCCCAGATTTTCGAAAGTGGGAATTATGTTGGACGATGTCTCTCGTCAGCAGGTTTTCTCAGGGTTCTCCCATTTGATTTACCCTTGCCTTCCGGCACGGCTCTGATGTAAAGAGCCGCNGGTCAGCAGGTTTTCTCAGGGTTCTCCCATTTGATTTACCCTTGCCTTCCGGCACGGCTCTGATGTAAAGAGCCGCAAAAACATCTCCGCTGAAATTGAACGGGATATGGAAATAACGTATCCAAGAAAGAATTTCATTAGTATGTTGCTGAAATGACACTCGCATGAAAGTGAACTCAGAAATGTATACAATTCCGTTTTATGAAACTATCTTTGTTTCTTATTCTGTGCCTTACGTTTAACAAAAATAACATTCAGATTCATTTGTTTTATTTATTATAAACAATTACATAGTTTGTATGGAAATCAAACACAAAACAAAACTAACGACACTTTATTTTACTATGTCCCATAAATAAAGTTAACGGAATTAAGTAATAAAACCCACAAAACACAAGTTTTATCATCATTTGGAGTAGCCACTGGTTTTAATAAGTGCTTGGTATCTGCTGTACTGTCTTCAGTCACTACTATTTTTAGCTCATGTTTTGAAGAAATGTTTTTGCTGTGTGCTCAAGACTTCGAAAATACCCACATACAGTATGTTAAATGAGGATGAGTTTGGGTGACTGAGGAGAAGTATTCATTTGTTTTGGAATGTTCAAAATTAACCATTCTTTATTAATACCAGCTGTAGACTTCAGGTAGTTGTCATGTTGAAAAACCCAGAAAAGTAACATTCCTGATTTTTCTGCAATTCACTTGACTTTCTTCTTTAGAATTTCATACACAAATTTGCTTATTGCAACATCAATACTGAATATTCCTGACCCCTTCCACATACATACACCGCCAATCCATAACAAAACCACCCACAAGTTTAACTGTCGAAAATATATTGGTACGGTAACATCAATAGCTGTATACAATTTCTCCAAATCCTGTAGACATCATCCGAGCCAATAAAGTTAATTTATAATTTAGTCTCTTCTAACCAAGTGACATTGCTCCAAAACTCATAGTTCATATTTAGGTGCTCTTCTAACAAATAACAGGCTTGTAGCACGGTTCTTCTTTCTGATGTAGGTCTCTTCCTTGCTACCCTACCATTACATATATCCGTGCATACGTAACACCCGGCGAACTGTCTCACAACACATTTTATTACCGGTAGCAATTTCCAATTCGGCACGTCGTAGGAGCGCCTATACGGAGACTGGATTTTACTCACAGCAAAATTATTCATTCTTCTTGAGGATTCAGACGTTTCTGTTTAGGCTGTCTTGGTATGTTCCTAACTGAACCTTGATTTGTAAATTTATAAGCAACATACTGAATTGTTGCATGACTCATCACGATTTGATTTGTCCTGTTTATTCTAAATCAGAATCCTCTAAGCACTAAATGTACTATTGTCTCTTTCAGCTTTGAACTAAAGTTCCTTACCCTTACCCATTTTTCTGAGACTACTGCATGTTGTATGAGGAACAGGAACAACAAACTATGCACACATACNTCCTTACCCTTACCCATTTTTCTGAGACTACTGCATGTTGTATGAGGAACAGGAACAACAAACTATGCACACATACGTACATTCCACAGCTGTTTAAGCTAGAATTAAGGCCCTCAAACAACAAAACGTGTACTGNAGCTAGAATTAAGGCCCTCAAACAACAAAACGTGTACTGCAATATGGATAGCGAAGTAACATTCATTTGGGGCTTCAAATAGCTTTTCTTTCTCTTCTCAAACACTGCATTTTAAAGGAAATATTTTGTGCACTGAGTTTGTACATTTTGATCCTATCTGTAATTAACAAAAGCAAAGATGTTACTTTCATGGAATAAAAAATATTTTGTTCTACTATGTCATCTAAATGCAAACATGCTTAACTAAGTGAAAAGCAAAGACNATTAACAAAAGCAAAGATGTTACTTTCATGGAATAAAAAATATTTTGTTCTACTATGTCATCTAAATGCAAACATGCTTAACTAAGTGAAAAGGAAATACAAGAAATAATAGCAAACTGGGAATCTGCAAGTGGTAGTGACAGTAGTTTGATTATTTCCGATCCTGATTAGTGAAGTTCGTGACAACAATCGTGTCGCGAGAAATAAGCCACAAAATTAAGCCAGTACACAAAACACACCCTCTTCTTCCAGTAATGCTCCTCACATTTTTCAGTGGCAAAATAACTGAATTTTATAACATCTGGCATTACTGACGAAATTGATTTATAAGAAAATCCGAGCAAATCAGAGGTGTTCAAGCAAATGTTCCATTCTGATTTGGTTAAACATATTGTCTGTCAGTCGGATAAATATTATACCTTTGTGACCAATAACATTGATGTGAAGCAACACTCCAAACTAAAACAGTATCCCAAGCCTACAGTATCGGAGTTGACACATTTTTTGCCTTCATTTTGCTAACTGCACACACTGGCAAAAATCGTGAAAACGATAACTGGTTTACCGATCCACTTCTCTCAATGCCCATGTTCTAAAAATGACTCAAGCCCATTTCCTATTAGTACTGCTACAACTTCAATTCGCAGACAACATGAATCAAGCAGCTGGTGACAGATTGTACAAAATAAGTTCTATTGTTAATTCTTTAACTGCAATGTTCGACTATTCTCGAATGCCGAGAATTATCACTTACTTGCAGCATGCGACTTTAGTCGAATTGGGTGGATTCCTAAGTTGCTGTGTGCGTTCTGCATGTAATTGTATTCTAATAAGTGCTGCTATATATAAAATTGATACTTCAATGTTTTACAACTATCTTTGACTATGAAAGCACAGTATTTACATACTGCGCGTGTATAATCTTTGGTGTTATTCTCGCCAACAATGGCATCGGGTAGTAGGAAAGGATTATCGCAACAAGAATGATACAATATTTTGTTTGCTGATTCAGATTCAGATTTGGAAGTAAGTGAATCTAAAAATGAAGTTGATTTTTGCAATACAGAAGATGAGATAACTTGTAGTGTGGTATCAGAAAATGTGAGTGATAGTGACAATGAGACAGTGAGTGACGATCCTGCGCAACAGTTTTTGAAAGGGAAGAAAACTGAAACTATATGTGTAAATAGTAATGACTGGTTGAACACGGACAGTAATTAAATCATATATAACAAAATATTATTTGCATGTAGAAATATTTAAATTGGTTCTTTCACTTGAGTTCGCTTGCTGAACCATGTTTCTATGTATCGATGTTGATGCATGCTGTCTCATATCACTTTCATCGCCATGTGAAATAGAAAATTCTCGTTTGCAAAGTACGCATTTACCTTTGTAACAATTGTTACTNCATCACTTTCATCGCCATGTGAAATAGAAAATTCTCGTTTGCAAAGTACGCATTTACCTTTGTAACAATTGTTACTGCGAACTAGTCACTGATAATTTTGTTCCCATCTATCTAAATAAACACAAAGCTGTTTCTTTTTTCGCAGAGGTGAATCACACATTTTCCTTTTTAATTTCAAAACTCAACGCATTGACAACACTACTCAGCATCAACAAATGGTAGCAACATAAACTGAAAGATAACTGTACACATCTTGGCAAGCACTACTTCCGGGAAAGCTCTTGTTGACTAATGTCATCTGTCAGCATCAATTGTAACTATCTTTAGGCCATAGAGCTACATCAGTAATGGTAAATNCTTGTTGACTAATGTCATCTGTCAGCATCAATTGTAACTATCTTTAGGCCATAGAGCTACATCAGTAATGGTAAATTACTGATAGTGTGTTTATACATTTTGGCTTCTAAAATGTCTGAAATACGGGAAATAGGACGTCTCGTCTAATGTTTATACGAGATAATTCTTTTAGCACCATGATACGGGGAAATCCCGTACCAAATGGGATGGTTGGAAACACTATGACATATATATATATTGCTACCAGCGCATCACATGTAACCCGTGGTCATAACGTGAAAACTCGTGTGTGTAGAGTTATCCTATCAAATGAACAACACAGCGGCCAAGTGCTCTGCTAGGTGTGACCTCAAACAAAGTTGTAGCAATCACAGAGTAGTTAAATGCTTCCAGCTCTATCCGAGACTGCAGAAATTTAATCAAGATTATTGAAGCTCAAAACAGTTTTATCAATTACATATTTTAAAACAAATGGTTTCAGCTGAAAATGAAATAAATATGAATCAGTTACTTTTTTCAATGGACTTTTCCTGTAATTAATATTGCGAATGTTCCGTTTATCTGTAACAAAACACTCTGCATGCCCTAGCAGAGTAACTTATATCGAATTTCGACATTTGCATGGCACTTCCAATCACAAAGTGTGGAAGGTAATTTCTGATGNCTCACATTTTTCAGTGGCAAAATAACTGAATTTTATAACATCTGGCATTACTGACGAAATTGATTTATAAGAAAATTCAAGCAAATCAGAGGTGTTCAAGCAAATGTTCGATTCTGATTTGGTTAAACATATTGTCTGTCAGTCGGATAAATATTTTACCTTTGTGACCAATAACATTGATGTGAAGCAACACTCCAAACTAAAACAGTATACCAAGCCTACAGTATCGGAGTTGACACATTTTTTACCTTCATTTTGCTAACTGCACACACTGGCAAAAATCATGAAAACGATAACTGGTTTACCGATTCACTTCTCTCAATGCCCATGTTCTAAAAATGTCTCAAGCCCATTTCCTATTAGTACTGCTACAACTTCATTTCGCAGACAACATGAATCAAGCAGCTGGTGACAGATTGTACAAAATAAGTTCTATTGTTAATTCTTTAACTGCANATTCGCAGACAACATGAATCAAGCAGCTGGTGACAGATTGTACAAAATAAGTTCTATTGTTAATTCTTTAACTGCAATGTTCGACTATTCTCGAATGCCGAGAATTATCACTTACTTGCAGCATGCGACTTTAGTCGAATTGGGTGGATTCCTAAGTTGCNCTATTCTCGAATGCCGAGAATTATCACTTACTTGCAGCATGCGACTTTAGTCGAATTGGGTGGATTCCTAAGTTGCGGTGTGCGTTCTGCATGTAATTGTATTCTAATAAGTGCTGCTATATATAAAATTGATACTTCGATGTTTTACAACTATCTTTGACTATGAAAGCACAGTATTTACATACTGCGCGTTTATTATCTTTGGTGTTATTCTCGCCAACAATGGCATCGGGTAGTAGGAAAGGATTATCGCAAAAAGAATGATACAATATTTTGTTTGCTGATTCAGATTCAGATTTGGAAGTAAGTGAATCTAAAAATGAAGTTGATTTTCGCAATACAGAAGATGAGATAACTTGTAGTGTGGTACAGTGGAACCCTCTTATAAGGTTCTTCAGGGGTCCGCAAGAAAGTGACACTATAAGCAGGAAAACACTACAAGAGGGAAACACAAAAATTCTAGAGTCGGGACAACAAAAGATATAAAATTATGCATCGTAATAAACACACAACTTTATAAAATGAACAAAACTAATATTTTTTAAAAATACATAGTCTTTTATGAAATTTTATCTCCTGGTTGCAAAATCATAAAATTAGTAAATGAGCAAAAGATTACTGTACATGCAAAACAAGTACAATTGTTCGTGGCAGTTTGTCTCCTGGTACCAAAGCACACAAAATTGTCTACAAGAAAAATACGTAACATAAAATCTTTCATGGGAGTTTGTCTCCTGGTTGCATCAATGATTCGGTTCAGAGTAATCACTGGGATTTCCAAATTCCGAGGAATTGCTGTGCGTGTTCTACCGGGATTAATTCTTTCATAGAAGATTATCCCCTCCACATGCTTGATTAAGTTTAACTTTTCAGCTAATGAAAATTTGCCTTTTCTTAGAGGCACTCATTTTAATTTTTTACTAAAACTGTTTCAAGGACGAATTAATTTTCACTACGTAAATATTAACTAGGCATGTGCGAAGGTCGTTTTTTAAATGTGAAGAGAAGTCGAAGCGAGGCTTGCATCATGCAAAGGAATTTCAAAGAAAAATCGAAGTCGAAAGATTAAAAAACATATATATTAATTTATAGTAGGTTACAGTTTTCAAGTGTATTCAACTCATTTGTACTGTTACTGCCAAAAAAATGTATGCCTACTAGACACTGAGCAATGGAATAAAACATATCCTAATCTTGCACTGCTGAAAAGCTGAAATATCAAAACCTGCATACCTACAAACTTTATAAAAACTACCATACTCCATATATCCAGTCCCATTTGGCACCACCACCGCACAGTGATTTAAATGGGTGGCTATCAACATTTGACCTCTTCCCTTTCCTCCTCCAAGGACCCTTGTCAATGTTAGGCCAAATAGTAAACTTGCTGGATGGTAGTGGCATTAGGGCCTCAGAGCAAGAGAGTTGAGCCACTTTCACTACCCACAAGGAAAGTGTGCAGTTCTTCCAAAAAGACGTATCAGCTGTGGTACATGCATCAGCCCAACTCCCGCACCATATGATAAATGCGTTAACTGTTATGACATCACTGCACATGTCAAAATTAGAAAGGCAAAGAAACGTCAGTTTTTCGAAACAGAAAATCTGCACTGTATTTGTGTTATGTTATGGTCAGTCATCCTCCTTAAACATCCTTCCACTGGTATGTGTCATGCATAACATCTTGTTCGCCTAACAAAAGAGAGAAAGAGACAAAGGAAAGCATGGGGCTGTAAACACATTCACACTCCCCCCCCCCCTTGCTGAAGGGGCCAACCCTCGTCAATGTCAAACTGGTAGATTATCTCTGCATGGTGGAGTTTGGGATAAAAACTACAAACTTTGTTTGAAAAACAGTTTAAGTTGAGCATCTTTTCCATTGTGGTTTTCCTTTCCCAGCCCAGCAAGCTTCCTTCCACAGGAAAACTTTCAAAAGGCCAGCAGATGAAATCGAAGGATTCGCCTTCGAAAATGCGAAGCTTTGCATACCCCTAATATTAAACTCTTTAATCAATTTACATTCACTTAAAAAGATAAACAATCAGTATGATTCCATAGATGAATGCATACAAGTATTACTGAATCAGAAACAGTTTGCATTATATGCGGGAAAACGAAAACATTATTTCCGGGAATGTTTGTTATTGTTCTTATGGAGAAACATTCGGGACCAGAAAAATCCTGCATTATAGACGGGAAAACCCTTTAAACGGGAACCTTATAAGCGGGTTCTACTGTATCAGAAAATGTGAGTGATAGTGACAATGAGACCGTGAGTGACAATCCTGCCCACAATTTTTTGAAAAGGAAGAAAACAAACTATATGTGTAAATAGTAATGACTGGTTGAACACGGACAGTAATCAAATCATATATAACAAAATATTATTTGCATGTAGAAATATTTACATTGGTTCTTTCACTTGAGTTCGCTTGCTGAACCATGTTTCTATGTATCGATGTTGATGCATGCTGTCTCACATCACTTTCATCGCCATGTGAAATAGAAAATTCTCGTTTGCAAAGTACGCATTTACCTTTGTAACAATTGTTACTGCGAACTAGTCACTGATAATTTTGTTCCCATCTATCTAAATAAACACAAAGCTGTTTCTTTTTTCGCAGAGGTGAATCACACATTTTCCTTTTTAATTTCAAAACTCAACGCATTGACAACACTACTCAGCATCAACAAATGGTAGCAACATAAACTGAAAGATAACTGTACACATCTTGGCAAGCACTACTTCCGGGAAAGCTCTTGTTGACTAATGTCATCTGTCAGCATCAATTGTAACTATCTTTAGGCCATAGAGCTACATCAGTAATGGTAAATAACTGATAGTGTGTTTATACATTTTGGCTTCTAAAATGTCTGAAATAAGGGAAATAGGACGTCTCATCTAATGTTTATACAAGATAATTCTTTTAGCACCATGATACGGGGAAATCCCGTACAAAATGGGATGGTTGGAAACACTATGGCATATATATATAATGCTACCAGCGCATCACATGTAACCCGTGGTCATAACGTGAAAACTCGTGTGTGTAGTTATCCTATCAAATGAACAACACAGCGGCCAAGTGCTCTGCTAGGTGTGACCTCAAACATAGTCGTAGCAATCACAGAGTATGTGGCAGTCTGCTATGGCACTGTGCCACAGTTAAATGCTTCCAGCTCTATCCGAGACTGCAGAAATTTAATCAAGATTATTGTAGCTCAAAACAGGTTTATCAATTACATATTTTAAAACAAATGGTTTCAGCTGAAAATGAAATAAATATGAATCAGTTACTTTTTTTCAATGGACTTTTCCTGTAATTAATATTGCGAATGTTCCGTTTATCTGTAACAAAACACTCGGCATGCCCTTGCAGAGTAACTTATATCGAATTTCGACATTTGCATGGCACTTCCAATCACAAAGTGTGGAAGGTAATTTCTGATGTTAAACACGTTCACGAGAAGGATAGCAAAACACCTGTAATGTGTTAAGATGTATCTTTAGTGGTCAAGATGATAACTTTTAATGCAAGACACGATGTGGTCATTTTCATAACAGCTATTTATTACAGCAGACACAGACAGCTTGAACTGCATTCCTTCTTTTCTCTATTTGTTACACATATTTCAATTCCCCCTCCCCCGACAGTGTGTCCTTATCAACATTCCCTCCCCTTCATGCAGCATCTTCTTTTCATCCCTGCCCTATGTGCTGATGCGTCTCCTCCACCACCTTACACTTGCCGTGAACGTACAGATCAATAAATGTAAAATGTTTACTTTAACTAGTTTCCAACAGATAAAATGCAAAAATGTTTTTCCCCAGTAATGACTTTAACCAGCCAACTTATAAATGAGAAAATTATATAAGTAGTTTTACCCCTAAACATTTCAGCTAGTGACCACAGGAACAATAGTCCCAAGTTGTACAGCATCACTTCCTTTAGTACCAGAATTTAGAAACAGTCAGTGTCAACAGAAACTGCATTTCCAAGTTGCAAAGTGATTTTTCTATTAATGATAAAAATTTGTGTACAAAAGAAATATTTTTAAAGAAAAATGTATCGCCATTTTCTTCAAGAAATATAGGAAAATATTTCAAATAATAAAATTTTTAAATTTTATTAAAGACTGAGAAAAATGTAAGTACGTCAGCATTTGGGGCAACACACATTCTCATGAATTACTTAAAAAGCAGATGGAACACACAAATAAATGTATACTCACTGGTGTAAACATAATCTTCCTCCCTCCAAAGCTCTGATACAGCTTCAGCTCTGACTTCAGCACCGTCTCTGCTGTATCCTGCAAGCAATGAATATGACAATTACCTCCACACCCGTCATCCACACCTCTGAGAGACAAATACAGCAACTGTTACAATGGTTATTCAGAAAGAAATTTGTTCCTAGAATATTGGCTACAAACAGAGGGTCCAATCATACTTGCAGATGACTAATCACACCAATAGTGCCGATACAAATAATTTTATTTGTAATTTTTTATATTCCGAGAGCATCAAAAGACTTTTACAGCATCGGGAAATATGCGCTTCAGAAAGTTTGCACATGGCTTTGTGGGGAGCCATCTTAACATTAGAATACTCCCAAACTTCACTTCTGCTGTTTCCTTCCACATCAGATTAAAAATTAGCTTACAAATAAGTATACAGACTTACAGGCTCATTTTTTCATATTTGGCTACCAGGTCCAACTCAACAAGTTCACGCATCCACTATTTTCACTAGATGCACAGAGAAATTGTACTGTATTTTTTTACAGGTGGTATGACTGATGCAATTATAGTGTTTTTATTAACATGTTTGCACTTTAACAGTTTTTAAAATAGACACCAAACGTTTACCTGGTATTTTTGCTGCAATGCAATATTTCAAATTTAATTGTTAAAACATCCGTAGTCTTAACCATAATAAATTACCATGTAAAAGATAATGATGCATATTAATTATGCTCAAGAGATTTGTTTTGTCCTATAAATAAAACAATCTCTCTTGTTGCAGTAACCACAGATGAATTAAAAAAAGAAACTGGATTTTTAATTTCTTTAATTGCATATTCGGATCGGATCATTGAGCTAAACGTAATAAGAGTTGTTTACAAACTATCTAAAATCTTCACTTCGTAACATCCTGCAGTAGTGCCAACGCACTAAAGAGTAGAAAACCATGGGATTTTAGGGCACCAATGATCAAGATGGCGCAGTGACTTCAATCATGAGCATGTATTTCGTGCTACATGAGCTCAGCTGCTTTGATGACCATTCACTGATAATATTTTGTTCACAACGAAAAACGTACACGTGTTTGACGTTCACATAAAACAAGTATGTGTTTGACAAAGGAAATATGTGGTTCACAGTGAATTCTACTTGTCTTACATCCGGCCAATAACATACTACTCTTAATAAATTCAATTATTGTCATAATTTTTAAAAAATTCAGCATAAAAAGATAAGTTGAAATTTGTTTTGTAATTTCATAGATAAAAAATTCTGGGCTAAAATGTTTATATGGCCGCCATTTTGGAAATATATGTCTGACCCTCTCAAAGTTTATAGGTTTACATGGCCTGCCATAGTGCTATTTGATTGCCAAATTTGTTAGAAATTGGGTGTTTTTCTTTCAGATATATCACGTAATTTTAATTTGTCATGTGATGCTATTTTACAAAATGGCGTACAAGAGATTTTGTGTGGACTTATTTGATGGTTGTAATATATACAGCAAGCATACAAAGTTTGATTGGAATTAATTATACTGTGTTGATGATTTAGCATACAAAACTAAAATAGCTATATAGCCACCATATATTGATAACACATGTCTGACATACCTAAAACATATCAGTTAACATCATCTGCCACAGTACTATTTGTTTGCCATATTGATAGGAATCAGTCTTTCCTGAGATATGCCATAAAAACTTTCTTTATTCATGTAGCACTATCTTACAAAATGGAGGGCAAAAGAGGCTCCATGAAGACATATTTGATGTTTTTAATACATATAGACTGCCAGATTACAAAGTTAAGATGGAGTTGATTTAATGGTTTCAAAGATAATACAGCATATTATGCTAAAATAGCTAGATGGTCGCCATTTTAAAAATAAGTGTCTGACATACTTGAAACATATTTGTACATATCAAGTGCTGCAGTACTGCTTGTTTGCCAAATTTGGTAGGAATGTCAATTATTTACCCAGATATTACACAAAACTTTATTAATTCATGTAGTGCCATCTTACAAAATGGCAGACAAAAGTGGTTGTTTTTAGGCTGATGTGTTGCTTGTAATAGATACTGTCAGCGTACGAAATTTGGTTGAAACTGGTCAAACTGTGTGGTAGTTATACCAAATAAACCTAAAATATTTATATGCTTGCCATTTTGAAAATAATTAATAAGTGGATAATAAAGTTTAGTTACTTATATTTACCTGGTCTATTGTAGTATTACTAACATGCTGCATTTGGCAAAAATTGGTAGAGCAGTTTTAGAAATATAACATAAACGCTTTATTTTTTCATGTAGCGCTATTTTTCCAAAATGGGAAACCTACAACAATATTTACCAATGGATTAAATGCTTACAATTTGCACTGTCAGCATACAAAATTTGGTTTAAATCAGTTGAATGGTTTCAGAGAGATGACATATCGCCCTATATTTTAAAAATGGCTGCCATAAGTCAGCGCCCAGCGTGGTCGAAAACTATAAAATTCAAGTGTCCTTACTTAGTACTATAAGTGTACAGAGTTTGGTGAAATTTAGTTCATGCGTTTAAAAATATGATAATTAAATCATTAGGGTTGATTTGGTTGCACCATGGCCGATTGTAAGAGATACCAATTTTGGGTTTATCTGCCAATATATTGGTATCGGTAGCTGTCCATCCTTAGTTGATGCCATTTCCCTTTAATGATAAGAAACTTTGTGGAAATGTATTATATAAGGAAAATTTTATCTATAACAAAACCTTTACTATTTTTTAGTTAAGTTGTGAATTTCTTTTGGAGTAATATTTAACAGTGAACAGAAATTTTGCAAGTATTTGCTATTATATAATTTTTTCTGATTTATTAATTTCCTTTCATTTATCAATAAACCCATAGTACTATACTCGATTCAAGGAGGGTAACTGTCTTGTACAAAACCAAAGAGGGAGTCATGTACCCAAAATGCAAGAAGTGTACAAAGAAAATTTGAAGGTCAAGATATTGTGATTCTGTGGGATGTAACAACTATGTTTTTGTGTTCTTATCAAAAAAATTGTTATCTACAGATGAAAAGAAGCTATATGTGGGTGGCGTAAAAATCTTGGCAAACTAAAATACTAGTGAATGTTCTTGGGCAGTTTTAAAAGTCTTGACAAAGTACAAGGTACAAGACTCATACAAAACTGACTCTGACTGTGACATGTATTACATGAACAATTAGCTCTCTCTAGATTGTACTTTCTTCCATACTCTTAAATATTTTTTTTAAGTTTTCATTAAAATATGTATTGATTAAAATTTATGAAAAAAAAATTTTATTTAGGTTTGATTAAATTTTTTACAAAACGACTCATTTATGTTTTAATAACAAAACGTGGGTTGTTTGCTATAAAATTTATTTAATGAAATTACAATATTTTTTTGATGAAATAGTAAAATTCTGATGAAAAAACTAGTTTACTTTATTTACCACAAATGTGGGGTGCTTGGTACAAGTTATAAAAATGAAGTGTCCTGTTGTTTATGTTGTTCACCATAACAGTGAATATATGGATCTTTTTTTTTTATTGAGTAAACACAGCAGACTTGTGCAATAGATGTAAACATTAAATTAAATCACGCTGTAAGTTTAAATTTACATGAGGCGGAAGGATACGCAAAAGGAAGAAAGAAGAAACCACAAAGGACTTTCAAAAGTAGTGATGGTCCCAGCTGATAACAGTTATCGGTTTATCGGCCGATATTACTGTTATTGGAAATATCATTATCGTAAATATAAATGTTAAATATATTGGATATCAGCACTTGTCAAAATGGCCACATTTGAAGTGGCAAAAATGTTTACGTTTTTTACTATTCACTGAATTTTATAATGTATAAAAGATATAATGTCAGGGTTATTATTAAAAAATGAGACGTAGTGGTAACACATTGTGATGGGGCATGATTGTATAATCTGTCTTCCATGTTTACATCAAAACAAACACGTCCGTTTAGAAAACAATATTTTTCCTTCAGATTCATATCAGAGAAAAAAAAAAACGTAATAAAATATTATTTATTCATAATCAACCATGGTCTAGCAGATAACACGAAATGCACTTTGTGATGTAAACAAAATATGGCAGACTAATGGCCTACTCTACGGTTTAGTAAGTGGGCCAGTATTAAACACACAAAATATGTTTTCACCAGATTGTCTAAATTCTTCACTAGTTCACAACGTTTACATTCACATCTTGTGAATTGTTTATAAACTCAATTTCAATTTTATAGAAAAGTTAAAATTACTGATCTGAATACTTCAAGACCCAAATAGTCACACTAAAAATTTTTTTTCTGAATCTGAATTTATTTTTACCTCTTGAACAGTAGCTTAAACAAACAGTTGGCAGCTACGCATAAAGTTGTTATTTACGATGCATGGTTTCTCACCATACCGAAAATAGCACTGTACCAAAGTAGATATCTTGCAGGTATTGATCCCTTAGGTATCTGCTAGATACATTTTTAAAACTTTAATTGATTTTGGTGTAGAATTAACGCCATAGAGATTAAATGTGACTTTCTTAAAGTTAGCATCTTTGTAAAACGTGAATTATTATTGATTTGGGGAAATCAAATGCCATTCGATTTCTTGCAGGCAGGTAATGTATGAATAGTCAGTTGCAATATTGCAATATCTGCAAAGCTGATATTCCGAGGGGTGAGCAATAATTGTGAACATTCAATACATCCAACATGAAAAATCATCTAACACAAAAACATTAGATACACTTAAATTTTATACTCTACATTTTTTATTGTTTGAATTTCTTTACTGTCACATTTACATAGTACTTTTATAAAGAAGATTACTAAATAAAACAACAGTGTAAAAATGTTAAGGTAATTTTTTATATCGGATTAGATTACTGGAATTAGATCGGTTTTGAGGCAATGTATCGGATATCAAAAATATCGGGCAGATTTCCATATCGGACCATTACTATTCAAAATTGCTCACTTTATCATATCCAGTCTATGTACGTATATTGCAACAAGAATACTTTTTTTCCACATATTTTAATGAATTCACAAGTTTGTATAAAAGGGATAATCATTAAAAATTGTTCATAAAATCAAGCCAAAACAGTTAACAAATCAGAATCCATAAAAACTAAACATAATAAGTTGTCAACAAATGGTAATCATAAAAAATCTGTGAAAGCCAAGTCATAACAACACCAGCAAAGTAAGAAGGTAAGCAAACAAGAGCACAATGGCAAGACAAATATGTGACAATCAGCCACCTGAGGGGTAGAGAGTGAGTGGTACGAATAGGGATTGGCAATTGCTGATGGCATAGATGGGGGGAGGGGGGTGGCATCTATTTTTAGAAGTGTGATATGCAGCAACAAAAAAAGTGCAAAAAAAAAATTTCTGCTCATTTCCCTCAAATTTCTTTACTTTTTTCAGAACAACTCANGCTCATTTCCCTCAAATTTCTTTACTTTTTTCAGAACAACTCAAAAACTAGTTGTCATAGAAAGATCGTTGTTATAAATGGTGTCTGTATACAAAGATTCTACGGTATTTTCTTTTAGCAGCATGAAATATAATTTGTTTAGAAGGAGAACTATTTCTGATTAAGACAAAATTAAACTTTGTACTGAAATTAAATGTCCTAGTTAAGTGGCAGTTCCATATGTGGCTTCAAATTATAGCAATCATTTTCTCCCAGGATTTCCCCAAAAAATAAGATGCAGCTTACAATCAATGACAGATTAGAATTGAGTAAAAATTATATTTCCTTGAAAATGGTTCATATAAAAATTATATTGCAAATAGAAAGGCCACTAATGAACTAACACTACTAAAATGATGTCTAAACTCTTACTGGATAAAAAAAATTGCATTTCGTAGCCTGTTGCACCTAGGACTTCATTTATAAACACCACAAAATATGTTTATAAGTACAATGACAAAAGGATCAGCTTATAACAGCAAACAAATAAACAATGCAGTTGCTACTTGACCCACCAGCTGATGGCGGAGGGATACACAAATAAAAGTAAACATTGGCACTACGCTTGCCAAACGCTCAAACTCTTGTGCAGCTACTTATCCAGAAGGAACACCACACATTAGCAAACACAGTTCACATCTCCATAGATGGGTGGTTTATAAAAATAAAATCAAGAATTTCATCAGAATTTTAACCATAGATATCCTCTCTGATTGCACCAAGATCATGGAAATTACAATCTGCAAGGCAATCCATTATACCACTTCATAAGTATTTGTACAGAAAAGCAGAATGACAACAGACAATGCCATTGTGCACTAAAGTGACAGTGGGGTTGTATTATTCTTAGTTTGTAAATTCATTACTCCTTCTGACTTTAATATGAAACAATGGCCTGGTACAACCAATTTGCTTTGAGAATATATGGGGATGGTGAGCTAATCCAAAGAGTGTTCCTAATCATGTGTAAAGACAGAACCTTACAGCATACTTGAAAAAAAATATTAAGAGGATGAAAAAGAAGTAGTGGTGTGCGCACACCATCTTTGGAATATGTCATATGATTCAGTTTGCTTTAGAATAATTATCATGTTATCATAAGCTTCATGTCACATAATTATTTCATTAATTCATCACCTTACCAAAATGTTAAATATAACTTCCACTTTCCAACAGAGAAGGGAGGAACTAAATCCCATTAAATTCACTAGGACTTCTTTGCAAAGTGATTTTCCCCATTCTCTTTCTCTGTGATGCAGTAGGTGTGGGGACAATATGTATAGTCAAAATGGCAGCTGCCCAAGTGGAATGAGAGAGCAGGTGCAACAGGAACCATACACTCTCCTACTTCAGTACTTACGCCACGATAGCAGACAGTGGATGACTTGACTGCCTCATTTGTCTGTCTGTTGCAGAATACTTTCTTAGGTTTAGGAGCTCGCCTGGAAAAAAAAAAAAATACGCTGTAGTTAATAATCCGAATAAAAATTATAATTCCACATTTCTACCTTACTATCAGAAACATGAGAGCTCAGATGACAATAGACTATAACGCTTAACCACCCAGACTACAAGCCCTTACAACCTCTATGTGACATCACTGGTAGTAGGCAATACAATCACTACACATTTTGCAACATGTGGTAACGTGAGACAATAAAATGAGCAATACTGAAAAAAACTTTTTGTTGCTTTCAATTTGTAGACAATTTTAGAACCATCTTAAGAAATAATATTTAGTGAGACATTCTCTGGATATACAAAATATCTGTAGGCCATTTCTTAATTTTGATTGAATTTACTTTGTTGCCATTTGTAAACAAAGAAAGAGTGATTCTCAGAAATATTACTTAAATGATACATTTACTGAATATATCAAATATTTGCAAGCCACTTCTTACTTCTTAATTATTTGGATAGTAATCACATTATATAATACTGTTTACCGAAAGGAAAAGGTATTGTAAATATACCCTCTTTGGAATGAAGTTGCTTGTGTATAATAGTTTTTCTCTCTCACACACACACACANAAGGTATTGTAAATATACCCTCTTTGGAATGAAGTTGCTTGTGTATAATAGTTTTTCTCTCTCACACACACACACAATCTCAATCTCACTCTCACTCTCTCACACTCAAACACACACACTCACTCTCTCAAACTCTCGCATGCACACGCACACACACGTGCACACGCACACACACGTGTGTACACATGCACACCCACCCACACACACTCTCTCTCTATCTCTCTCTCTATCTCTCTCTATCTCTCTCTATCTCTCTCTCTATCTCTCTCTCTATCTCTCTCNAAGGTATTGTAAATATACCCTCTTTGGAATGAAGTTGCTTGTGTATAATAGTTTTTCTCTCTCACACACACACACAGTCTCAATCTCACTCTCACTCTCTCACACTCAAACACACACACTCACTCTCTCAAACTCTCGCATGCACACGCACACACACGTGCACACGCACACACACGTGTGTACACATGCACACCCACCCACACACACTCTCTCTCTATCTCTCTATATCTCTATCTCTCTATCTCGCTATCTCTATCTCTCTATCTCTCTATCTCTCTATCTCTCTCTATATCTCTCTCTATCTCTCTCTCTATATCTCTCTCTCTCTCTCTCTCTCTCTCTCTCTCT
>NQII01007780.1:67509-85494 GCA_002778355.1 Clitarchus hookeri | reverse complement strand
ATCAGTACGATGTCCCTCACCACGACAAAAAATTTTCAGAATCTGACAAATAACATGCAAAGCATAGTAGCGAGCAAGCTGCCTGCAGTAGAGGCACAACTGGTAGATTTAGGCGACCGCATTGACTACAGGTCTCTTAGGAGGGAACGACGTTGTAAGAGAGGTAATCTGCATATAGCAACAGAGAGCGCTGACAAACTGAGTGGTGTGGACGCCATGCTCACAGCAGTCGAGACACAGCTCGCGTTTTTCGACATTAAGAGGTTTATAATCCTATCCGCGAAACTAGACGANTGCTCACAGCAGTCGAGACACAGCTCGCGTTTTTCGACATTAAGAGGTTTATAATCCTATCCGCGAAACTAGACGAACACCTTAATGTGTCAGGCACAGGTTCGGCTATGCTAACCACATTACCTACACAGCTGGAGAGTGTAGGCAGCCTAGAGACGAATCTCAGCCAAATATTGGAAGGGATGACGAATAAGCTTAGTACAAATCTGCTCGAANTGTAGGCAGCCTAGAGACGAATCTCAGCCAAATATTGGAAGGGATGACGAATAAGCTTAGTACAAATCTGCTCGAAAAACTCGACATCCGAAATCAAACAGTGAATACGGAACTTGCAGATCTAGGGAAACTTATATGCCACAGGATTGTTCGTAACTTAAACGATATGCGCACGGACGATTAAAAATGGGCGCATTGCGAGCATGTGCGTACCGCAATGCTTCAGAAACTTACTACATTCGAAGATAAAATAGTCAATTTGATTACACGTAGAGCCATTGTCTAATAAATATATATATAGTACGAACAAGTCACTTTAAATTTTAGTATAATATCTGCAGCTGTCGAGGATTTACGCCGTGTCATTGCAAGCATTCACGATAGGTACCTACAGGCCAAACGCGCTCTTATGGAGCAGAACGCAGTATTGGAATAAGCCTTCCACCCTATCACATCTTTGCTGGACACTCTAAAGGAGTAACCGGTTCCCCCTATCGCTAGTGTGAAGACCGACCCGGACATCTAACTAAAGCCACTTCCAGAGGGCAATGGCGAAGACGATGATGACGAGGTATTCTTGGCCGAATTGANCCGGACATCTAACTAAAGCCACTTCCAGAGGGCAATGGCGAAGACGATGATGACGAGGTATTCTTGGCCGAATTGAAACGTAAGAAAAAGGTAGGTTACCGCCAGGACACTGTTCATACTTATCTCACTTCGTATACGACTAGCTGTAACGATGTGATTTACGGTGTATATAGGCGGAACAAAAAATGGTATTTCGGGAACAAGCACAATTATTTTCCACCCAACNCGTAAGAAAAAGGTAGGTTACCGCCAGGACACTGTTCATACTTATCTCACTTCGTATACGACTAGCTGTAACGATGAGATTTACGGTGTATATAGGCGGAACAAAAAATGGTATTTCGGGAACAAGCACAATTATTTTCCACCCAACGATTACATATAGATTTCCAATGAAACCATACGTGCAGCACCAGGCCTCTACGAGCTGTTATTCAAACGCAGACCTGGAGAGTATTCATGAGAAGCTCTTCACCAATACCAAAAATTACTTAAACTCACGAGCGGGCATTTAACAGATAATGGCATAACTGCCANCGAGAAGCTCTTCACCAATACCAAAAATTACTTAAACTCACGAGCGGGCATTTAACAGATAATGGCATAACTGCCAATATATATAAGGACAAGGTCCACCTGAAATTCGACATTATTGCCGAGTTGTTTCCCGACATGGGCCTAGCCAGTGGTTCGGGACTGACTTCGAAGCTTGATGGAGGCNCGACATTATTGCCGAGTTGTTTCCCGACATGGGCCTAGCCAGTGGTTCGGGACTGACTTCGAAGCTTGATGGAGGCAGCCAGCTTAAGTATGTTTACTGGGACAACGTGAATGAATTAGTATCCAGACTACGTCTACTCGTAGCATCTCAACAGGCAGATAATCAGTCACACACTAACGATATTGTCAATATCGTAGAAGAACTGCGGGAAGGCGACTACGTCTACTGAAAATGGGTCGTGCGGCGATCGCAGCCAAGATTCACAGGCCAGCAAAAAGAAATTTCCGCAGAAGGAAGGTGCTTGTGTTTGGACTCACCGATTTGTATCAAGCCGATCTGGTGGAAGTGATCCCGTATGCTGCTGTGAATAAGGGGTATAGATACATGCTAACGGTAATTAATTGTTTCAGCAAATATGCGTGGGCCGTCCCAGTTCGCAGAAAAAGAGGAGCGGATGTTGCCAAAGCTATGAAAACAGTCTTGAGCAGTAAGGGCCGCCTAAGAATACGCTGACCAATTTAGGTAGGGATTTTTACAGTAAATATTTCCGTTCACTCATGGACCGTAACAAAATTAACCAGTACAGCACCTATGGCGAAAAAAGTCTTCCATTTTTGAGAGATTGAATCGAACATTAAAAGCAGATATGTGGCATGGATTCTCAGCGCGAGGAAAGTATGTGTGGCTGGATATGTTACCTCGTCTAATTACCAAATACAATGCTAGAAAATACAGGACCATTTGTATGCGTCCAGTAGATGATAAAGACGATTCCTTGCTGGAGATTGTGTTTAAAATCCAAAAGATAGTTGACAGGCGGAAGGTAAAGGTAAAAGTGGGAGACTATGTACGCATTTCCCGAATTATACCCACATTTGTGAAATCTAACACACCCAACTGGTCATTAAAAATATATACAGANATGTACGCATTTCCCGAATTATACCCACATTTGTGAAATCTAACACACCCAACTGGTCATTAAAAATATATACAGAATTAGCCTGATTCGGCATAACGAACCTCGGACCTTCGTGTTGGAAGACCTAAATGGCGAGCATTTGAAAGGACAATNATTAGCCAGATTCGGCATAACGAACCTCGGACCTTAGTGTTGGAAGACCTAAATGGCGAGCATTTGAAAGGACAATTCTACATCGAAGAACTAATAAAAATAAAATTCCTAAACACTGACTTAGTGGAGCGAATATTAAAACGCTGCGGGAAGCGCACATTCGTGAAATGGCTAGATTTCGACTCCAGATATAAAAGCTGGGTAATTCAATAAGATCTGAATAAAATATAAAATATGTTTCTGTCTTCACACACACGGGATGTCTCTCGGTCGAGTGGGCTGGGGGGNCAGATCTGAATAAAATATAAAATATGTTTCTGTCTTCACACACACGGGATGTCTCTCGGTCGAGTGGGCTGGGGGGGCGAGAGTATACTACACCGACCACTCTTAGCATGGGCTGTTACACAAGACAGGATGCAGCCGCGGTTAACCGCAACCACAGACGACCCTTCTGTCACCGGCATGCAAGCCTTTCCCAGGCGGAGTGGGTTACGTTACACAAGACCCCTGCTGCTGCCACCGAGACACCCAAACCACCGCCACCCTTCCCAGGAGGAGGGGAGAGCATTTACGCAATATCCGGGCGGCGGCTGCGAGCCCAGATGGCGCCGAGATGTTGCGACACAACCACTCGAGGTGCAGCGCGGTAAAATGTTTGAAGTTTCATGGAAATAACGTACACACATGTAGAGTATCCAGGATCACATCCAGCCCTTAACACAAAGTGTATAAAGCAGTAACACAATACAATTTAACGGTTAGTGTATAGGTATGAGTCGTAGAGGCAAGATCTCCAAGAAAGGAGGCCGTCTGGTAAATTCTCTTATTAANACGGTTAGTGTATAGGTATGAGTCGTAGAGGCAAGATCTCCAAGAAAGGAGGCCGTCTGGTAAATTCTCTTATTAAAAATTTGTCCTTTGAAGTGCACCTTCCTGGATATAAGTATTGCGGTCCTGGCACTAGGCTGGAGAGACGATTACAGCGTGGCGACGTGCTTATTAACTCATTAGCGTAGGTTCGGGAACTCATTGGACAGCATATAAAAATAATGGCGATACGGTCCACTACTTTGACAGTTTTGGAAATTTAAGCACCCCGCCAGAACTGAAAACGTATTTCATAGGAGCGCGAATATACTATAATCATAGAGCAGAGCAAAAGCCGCGATCATGGAACTGCGGACACCTTTGTCTGCGCTTCCGTACAGAGATATATACTTAACGAGTGGACCGCTAGTTGTGGCCCACAGTCATGACCGTCACCTTGATCTTGTCGAGCACAAGTTTGGAATTGCGTTCCGTGCAATTTCTACCACTCTCCTTTAAAAGGGTATGGTGCGTGGCGGTAATTGATTTTCAAACGTACTTCTCGGTGCCGAACATAGATGACCGCAATTGTATGTTCCATTACATTAATGGGGGCGGGAAGATAGGGGAGGTACGTATTCCCACTGGGTCTTATGAAATCGATGACATAGGCGTATATCTTACACGCGAGCTGGGACAGGAAGCCACATTAGTACACCGTGGTAACACGAACACATTACACAGCCAGATGAAGTGTGGTGCACAGGTAGACTTCTCGGGCAGCGATACTCTCGCTGCCATGCTAGGATTCGAGAACGCAACATACAAGGCTAATAAAACACACGCATCTACGCTGACGGTACAAACATTTCCCGTCAATGTCATAAGAATAAACTGTAATTTGGTTAACGAGTCGTATCTCAATGGCAAGTCCTGCCAGACACTGCACGAAATTTCAGCGGTGAGGATTTAAACTCGTAAATGTACCGANCGTATCTCAATGGCAAGTCCTGCCAGACACTGCACGAAATTTCAGCGGTGAGGATTTAAACTCGTAAATGTACCGATAACACCGATTTATGTTCCGGTAGTGACGTCGAACATACAAGAGGTCGTAGTGTCCATTGTGGACCAAGAGAGTGGATTGTTTAGTTTTCGAGGCGAGGAGATAACGGTCCGCTTGCATTTAAGGAAAGATGGGCCTAAAAATTATGCGGACGAATACAATAAAAGTCGCCTACGGTACCAAAGTTAAAGTCAGTACGAGTCAGGCACGCAGAGCGCTATAANGCGGACGAATACAATAAAAGTCGCCTACGGTACCAAAGTTAAAGTCAGTACGAGTCAGGCACGCAGAGCGCTATAACCTGAAAACGTGTGTTTCCTTAGAAGATTGGGACTGACGATCAAGTATGGACATGGAAATATTAAACGTCGCAGAGCCGGCCGGGTTCGAAGACGCGATCACCAAGGCTGAAATCCATACGTATTCACCCTATCATCCAGGTCTCCACAAGCCTTCGTCCGAGGTCCGCATCCCTGTGCAAACCAGGATATAAACACAGCACCATGTAACTCATATTTGCACTTCCGGGGAACACTGACGAAGCCAGGCAATGCGCTTCCCGTGATGACTAAAATCATTAGAAACAGTATACTTCACATGATAAGTAGAATTGCGTATGAGTTGAACGGATGTGAAGTCGACGCAACTAGTGATGTTGGAATTACAGCAACCATAAAGAACTATCTGTCATTAACGCATAACCAATTGCCCGCCGCCAAAATAGCAGGCTGGAGCATAGACGATGAGTTTAAGGTCCCAGTCTATGCGAACGGGAAATTAGAAGTTTGTATTCCACTAGCTATGCTGTTGGGGTTCGCGGAAGATTAAAGCATGTGATTATTAATTCCAAGCCAGAGTTAGTTATCCACATGGCAAACATGCAAACTAACGCACTACACGACANAAGCAAGTGATTATTAATTCCAAGCCAGAGTTAGTTATCCACATGGCAAACATGCAAACTAACGCACTACACGACACGGGAGCAGAAGCCGCAAAGCTAGCAAAACGCTCGATTGACTGGTTATTCCCGCACGTGCATGTCAACATGTCTGAACGCGTAAAATTAATGAAATATGTGGAAAAAGGAAGGCANACTGGTTATTCCCGCACGTGCATGTCAACATGTCTGAACGCGTAAAATTAATGAAATATGTGGAAAAAGGAAGGCATGTAAATATAGAGTTTCGTACATGGAGTTTAGAGACAAACCCGAGTATTCCTGCCTCCACGAGCATTAATTGGAACGTTAAAACTAGTTTCACGAGTGAAAAACCGAGATATATAATTGTTGCGTTTCAGACAGGCAGGCGAAATGTCCTCAATACAGACTGCTCGAAATTTGATCACGTCACTATTAAGAATGTTAAAATTTTTTTAATCTCCGAAGCTTACCCGTACTGTGATTTGAACATTGATTTTACAAACGGNATATTAAGAATGTTAAAATTTTTTTAATCTCCGAAGCTTACCCGTACTGTGATTTGAACATTGATTTTACAAACGGGTCTCATATTGTCCCTTATCAAATGTATGCGGACTTCCAGAGGTCGTAATACGGACAAACGCAGGCCCCCACACTCGAACCGAANCAAATGTATGCGGACTTCCAGAGGTCGTAATACGGACAAACGCAGGCCCCCACACTCGAACCGAACGCCTTTATGAGCTTGGCTCCCCTACTGGTATTTGACGTTAGTTAACAGGATGATATAATCAAATCGAGTGTGGTAGACTGTAGGATTGAAATATCCACAGCGGTGAATTTTCCACCCTCTACCCAGGCCTATGCGTTAATACTTCACGACAGACTCGTAACGTACAACGTGCGAGACAGGATAGTTACAGTACTGACGTAAATGGCGACTGTACCTCAGTCACTTCCCGACCGGCAGAATGTACGTGAACTTTCAGGGCCTCGTCTCGCAGCGAGGTTTCATTATAAAACGCATCTGCCTGGCATATGTCGACTGGCACATAGAATCACTCACATTCTTACCATCATTTCCATGGCATGAGCTGGACATTATAAGTAAAGTAAAAAATATATGGCTGGAACAATACTATCATGGTATCAATTGGAGTGTGGGTGATTTAGAATACANATAAGTAAAGTAAAAAATATATGGCTGGAACAATACTATCATGGTATCAATTGGAGTGTGGGTGATTTAGAATACATTAAAGTGCGAGATGTACTTAGCACATTATTAAACGGGAGCGAGACTGTCTTCGTGGCCGGACCGGAGCAGAAGCGTCATTTAAGCACCTATTGTGACAAGAACCGAAATATCTGTGACCTCCAAACGGAGGAGGCTGGCTGCCCTTCGTTTCGAAGGTTGCGAGAACAATATATAAAAAAAATTCTCCATGTGTGCACCGCTTGCAGGCTCGGGCGCATGTGTCCGTGCCTGAATGCTCTGCTGTTATGGCATTNAAAATTCTCCATGTGTGCACCGCTTGCAGGCTCGGGCGCATGTGTCCGTGCCTGAATGCTCTGCTGTTATGGCATTGGAAGGGGGAAACTTGCTGCGACGGTCAACTTACTGTCACAAAAACACCGCCCGGACCAATATAAATAGGGCTGCCTGCTATGAGGGTAACTATAGTACTAGTCCGGTATCTACAAAGGCAGCAGCAATGGAAGGACTCCTCACCAAGCTTAACGGGATGGGGCAGTACACGGCGCTGTCAGACCTGGTCATAGGNCAGCAGCAATGGAAGGACTCCTCACCAAGCTTAACGGGATGGGGCAGTACACGGCGCTGTCAGACCTGGTCATAGGAAAGCTGTACTTAGCCTCCGATTCCCGGGGGACCGAGACTGCATATGGTAAGTGTGCCACATGCATGTTAGACGAGGAATTCCGCATCCGGCTGCCAACTCATTACGTACAACTTATCACCGACGCCAATATGGTCAAGCTGATTACGTCCACAGTCAGGTTTAGCTATGCGGGCATTAAGCCCATTGACCACGGATGGGGTATGCATGCCGTAGAATTTTCTTAAAGATGCTCCTAGCACATATAAATATTGTTAATGTCATGTACATAACCCACCACCACCGTCTCAAATATTTCACATGGTGGTCAACCCAGCAGCACTGCACTTAGTTCGTGGACGTCTGTCCGGAACCATGCAAGCAACATTTAACCCGCTAGCCACGTACGAGGACGAAGTCACGGTTGGCAATAGGAGAGGTCACTTCAAACCTCCTGGTCAGCCCGCCCAGGTAGAATGCAGTACCGGACTCGAACACTGGGCGTGTCGTAGCAATGAGGATATTTTTCTCTCGGTACCATGTAATGTAACGTCATGTGCTGTAAATCACCTAAGGCCTGGAATTACGCTGCCGTGCTCACTCAGTACTCTGGTAACGCAAGCAGGCACCGAGTAAATACTACCGGTTTGGTTTACTCGTGCAATAGCATATGAACTTTGCGATACTGCCACTGCTAGTGTAATCTCCCGCTGGACAGAGTGCTTTACCGGCGACAGACATACGACATGTATGAACAGAGGTAAAATTACTTGGATGTCTATGTGTTCTCCATTAACTTGTGAGGCGTACCTGGCTACAATATAAGAAGGGACAAGTGTTTGAACCTGCCGCAGTAGACATTTGTGTATCATTCAGAAGAGAACTATTGTCCATCATGAGTAATACATTTAATGTACGTGACTGTGTGATGTTTCTGCCGAAGATGTGAATTTGTANGAACTATTGTCCATCATGAGTAATACATTTAATGTACGTGACTGTGTGATGTTTCTGCCGAAGATGTGAATTTGTACTCGAGTTACTTTATTGGTTAAAGAAGAGTGGTGTTTAAACCTGAGCTGGGACACGAGCAAGTGCAGATCTGTGATGGTGACAATCATTTGTGGGGANGACGCTGGCCGGCCGCCCACTGCCACCGCCAAACATAAGAAGACGATTGCTACCATTAAGGGTCCTCGACAGCATGTGCCACGTCCTGACCGTAGGAGGAAGACAGCCCCTGGCGCTACCGCCTGCCTGAGTTGTGGGAACTCTTCACTATGTGACGCGAGACATTTAACGGTTGCAGAGCAGAAAACCGTACTGATACAGCTCTTCAAAGCGCTACTTGCAAAGGTGTAGTGCTCAAAGTNTGCTCAAAGGTTTCATTTGTATTGTCTTAAACAATAATAATGTCCTTTTTACATCAATTAGAGTTGTGTGTGACAATCTTTGCTTTTAATTGTATAGCTATGGTGATCTTCTTAAAACTACTTAATGTTACGCTCGCAGATGGGGTTTCACAAAAAAAGGTTTATTTGTAATGTTTTGTAACAAAAAGGTTTTGCTTATATTTTATAGGTCTCGTTACTGTTTTGATATGTTCACGTAATGGAAAATGTGCATTGTGTTTGGCACAAAAGTAATTGAATTTTTATATATAATTCTTCGTACTTGATGTATGAATGTGACAATATTTGCTTTCATTTATATAGTTAAAAATACTTACTGTTGCGCTGCGTCTACCCCAAGGTGTTTTCAAAATGAAGATATGTTTTTTTAACAAACAACAATTTTTGCTTATATTGTTTACGTAATTGAAAACATGCCCTGTGTTTTGCATAAAAGGTATTGAATGTGTATATATATATATATATATATATAATTCTTCGTACTTGATGTACGATTATGTTAACAATGCAAATGGCAGAAGGTACAATGTACATTCTTCTTGTGAGACTCTATATGTGTGTGTGTGTTGGTTAATCACGACTTTTTTGTTTGCAAATGAAAAAGGGAATTGTAATACCTATTTCTTCGTACTTTATTTTGTGCGTGTAACANCACGACTTTTTTGTTTGCAAATGAAAAAGGGAATTGTAATACCTATTTCTTCGTACTTTATTTTGTGCGTGTAACAACTGACAATTACTTGTTTTGGTGATATTTACGCATAAGCGCAATTGAAACATGATTTGAGTGTGTTTTACCACAAACAATACCTTTCCTGTAAGGTGCAATCACACCGCATTGTATACCTTTTTATGTGACAATATATATGTGTGTTCAGAAACTTGCGAGTTCTTATTGCAGAGTGTAGAGAAAGACCTCTCATAACAAAATTAAAACCCCATGCTATTTTATAGTAACCTCAAAACGCAGTACAAAGACACATTACTGCTTGCCTATCACCAATATGCAAGTCTTGAAAATGTATGTTCTGTCGTCCTCCTACGCCTTGCTAGTATATTGAAAGCACAAGTTGCACACACAGCATTAAGGGACAAGTACATGCAAGTACCGCAGTACTTTGTGTGCGACAAGCCACACCTGCGTCGTACTCCTGCACAAAGCCAGTGACATAACTGGTTGACGAGTTTCTCCATGCTGTGACGAGTTTCTCCGTGAGGGCCCATTGTGCAGGGGGNCGACAAGCCACACCTGCGTCGTACTCCTGCACAAGGCCAGTGACATAACTGGTTGACGAGTTTCTCCATGCTGTGACGAGTTTCTCCGTGATGGCCCATTGTGCAGGGGGGTATATATACTGCCTCGGGGAACGCTGTACTTTCACTTGTTGCAGGGCTGCGGAACCGTACATTTGACGTATAGTATATAAACACTCCAAGCCGACATATGGGGCTGCTACTGCGCTCTGCACATGTGTAACTAGACGTGTACACAGCGCCCCGACCATCTGCAGCTATCATGCACTACCAAGCANTACTGCCTCGGGGAACGCTGTACTTTCACTTGTTGCAGGGCTGCGGAACCGTACATTTGACGTATAGTATATAAACTCTCCAAGCCGACATATGGGGCTGCTGCTGCGCTCTGCACGTGTGTAACTAGACGTGTACACAGCGCCCCGACCATCTGCAGCTATCATGCACTACCAAGCATCCATTCTGGGTAAGTGTTCTTCTGCATAGTGTGTGTTGGTGAGTAGACATACATCAGGCAACCGTTCTATCGCGTGTGCAGCAAATGGTTGTTGTTCATGACACTTGACAGCCAACGCGGCCGCTCTTGCGTGTGTGTCACGTACAAGTAACTACTTTTCTGTTCTGTTTTAACAGCGACTCTCGCGAACTTGGAGTGTTCTATTCCAGAGAATTTATTTATTGGAGTTGTTCACTCTTCGTCAGGAGGGGCCACGTTCTGGGCTGAGGTACTAGATGTAATGTACACTCCACGCAGTCAGTTTTTTTTGTTCTCTCTTCGTCGGGGGGCCACATGCTGGGCTGCGGTACTAGCTGTAATGAACACTCCCCACAGTCTGTTTTTTCCCCCCACTACATGGCCCATAACGGTGAAGGCGACCGGCTGACCACTTCAGAACCGGTGTCTACTAGGCAATCTGTATACATTACAGCATAATAATTGTGAACTTGACTCACATCCCGCGTGCGTCNCATGGCCCATAACGGTGAAGGCGACCGGCTGACCACTTCAGAACCGGTGTCTACTAGGCAATCTGTATACATTACAGCATAATAATTGNCGGTGAAGGCGACCGGCTGACCACTTCAGAACCGGTGTCTACTAGGCAATCTGTATACATTACAGCATAATAATTGTGAACTTGACTCACATCCCGCGTGCGTCTCCTGCAGGTAAAGGCACAAAATTTGAGACTCGGGAGGAGGAGGTTGCCTACCATTTCACAGTTTCCCTCCTCCTCCCTGTTCAACACATCCCCTAGGCGTAGGACTCCTGGGGTCCAGACCCAGCGAACTCACTTGCATGTTTTTGTTCCTCACTCTATATATATATATANGCGTAGGACTCCTGGGGTCCAGACCCAGCGAACTCACTTGCATGTTTTTGTTCCCCACTCTATATATATATATATAAATAGATAAACACACCTTTTGGTTTTCATTTGTTATTTACCTAGAGTGTTGTGTGTGTGTANCTATATATATATATATATAAATAGATAAACACACCTTTTGGTTTTCATTTGTTATTTACCTAGAATGTTGTGTGTGTGTACTAGCCGTGCAATACTTGAATGGACCTTTGTCCCAAACAAAGTATCCTATAGTGGCGACATCGGGCACTACCACCACCACCTAAGTGTATTCAGAGATGGAAGATAGCACTTAATCCTCATCAGCGCTGAGTCCATTCACTGCTGAGTTGTTAACTCCCCCTCTTAATATATGTAGGCCCGCACTACAGTGTTGTTTTTGTGACCAGGTGTTTACGGTTCGCTGGAATGGGAATGAGTATGAGAGTAATTGCTCTCACGATCAATTCCGGCAGTCGACCCAATATTTGTGCGAGTGGTGTGGACACTCCTTCACATGTGCCGAACATCTCGTAGGGCATGAAANCGGCAGTCGACCCAATATTTGTGCGAGTGGTGTGGACACTCCTTCACATGTGCCGAACATCTCGTAGGGCATGAAACTGTTTGTACAGGAGTGATTAGACAGGCTGCCTCGCCCAACTGGGCATTCTGCAATGAGGGCTTCTGGGCATTCTTGCAATGCCCGTCGCCATGANCAATGAGGGCTTCTGGGCTTTCTTGCAATGCCCGTCGCCATGAACACACATGTTGGGCGAATCCTACAGTTCATTCATTACAATGTGGGACCTGTGGCCGGCAGTTTACCAGAGTCAATTGTCTACGTGCCCATAGTGCAAAATGCTCTGGTGCTGCTAACCCCACCACCTCCCGGCCGGCGAAGTGTGCACGAGTGGCAAGCCCGCAGCCAGGGCCTTCCCATGCATTTCAGGTTCTTGCGAGCGAGGGTAGCCCTCGTCGAGGCTTCACTGTCACTGGGGCTGGCGAGGGCAACTCACATGGGTTCGTGGAAGTGGAAAGCGCGTTCGACGGCACTATGAGAACAAACGTCGCGGAGAATACCTCGAGGGCAGCCGTAGACATTTGCGGCTACCTCGAGAGTATGAAATCGAATATAATTGGCCAACTCGAGCAGGAAGTCGAGAACCAGGGGGCAGTGAAATTTAATTTATTTCTCGAACGCATTTATGGGAAACCGGAGCCGCACGACAACGAGGTAGATCGTCGTGCATTTAAGAGGAAGAAAGTGCCTGTATTTAATGTGGCTGACACCAAAGAGGCGGTGTCGGCCGCCAGTGCAAAGATATGTCACTAGGAGACTGACTATATGGAGAAGGGCAGACGCTGGACCCTCGCTGCTGTGAAGCAGGGTCAGTTGCGCGTAAATAAGCTCGATCCCCTAAGAGCCTCTTCATATATCCCCTTGCCTGAAGGTTTCACTTAGAAACAGGTGATTATCAACCCGCACAATGCTGACCTGCAGTTCTTTAAATGGGTGATACTGGATGCTTTGTAGAGGGGAGGGATCTGCAGCGCGTCGACTAATGCTACACCAGGCTGGAGATCCGCTTCAACTTTTCCACCATATATTTCCCTACCCCTCTACATCAAATAGCTCGATTTGAGAGAGCTAATCCGGGGGTTAACGTTAATATTTACGCACTCGACGAGAATACAAAAGTAGTCCGATATGGGTGACAGGTGAAGAACTGGCCCAGCACTTTGATTTGCTGCTGCTCACCATTGCGGAGGGCCAGAACTCGCACTATTGCTATGTNGTGAAGAACTGGCCCAGCACTTTGATTTGCTGCTGCTCACCATTGCGGAGGGCCAGAACTCGCACTATTGCTATGTTAAGAATTTCTCGAGACTGGTTCGTTCCCAGGTGATGTCACACACAGAGCATGTCAATATATGTAANTAAGAATTTCTCGAGACTGGTTCGTTCCCAGGTGATGTCACACACAGAGCATGTCAATATATGTAAGCGCTGCTTCAAAGCATACAATAAACAACTGAGTGTGACAAGGTTGATGGGCACCGAAACTCTGGCAGAGCAAAGGCGGTATTGTAATGACCACGTCGCTGTTCGCGCAGACATGCCGCAGCCCGCCGCAGACGGCAAGCCACCTGTGCTCAAGTTCCACAATTACCAAAACAGTGATAAGGTACCTATCNGCCGCAGCCCGCCGCAGACGGCAAGCCACCTGTGCTCAAGTTCCACAATTACCAAAACAGTGATAAGGTACCTATCATAGTATATGCAGACTTCGAGGCGATGCTGGTGCCTGTGCAGACGTGNATTGCTATGTTAAGAATTTCTCGAGACTGGTTCGTTCCCAGGTGATGTCACACACAGAGCATGTCAATATATGTAAACGCTGCTTCAAAGCATACAATAAACAACTGAGTGTGACAAGGTTGATGGGCACCGAAACTCTGGCAGAGCAAAGGCGGTATTGTAATGACCACGTCGCTGTTCGCGCAGACATGCCGCAGCCCGCCGCAGACGGCAAGCCACCTGTGCTCAAGTTCGACAATTACCAAAACAGTGATAAGGTACCTATCGTAGTATATGCAGACTTCGAGGCGATGCTGGTGCCTGTGCAGACGTGTCAGCCGAACCCGGACGCGTCCTACATATATAGGTACCAAAAACACGAGCCCTATTCTTATAGGTTATACGTTAAGGTAGACAATAATATTATTTCGACCTTCAAGACAACCAGCCTACTCCCAGGTGTAACCATTTACACGGGCCAAGGTGCATCGAAATGCTTCATGGAAGAGGTAGTTAGGATAGGTTTCCTGGTGAAAGACATCTATAGTCAGTCTGAACCTATGCGAGCACTAACGCATGTAGAACAGGCTGGCTATGCTCTAGCCACTACCTGCCGCCACTGTTCTCGCATGTTCACCTACACCAACCGAAAGTTACATGACCATGACCATTTCACTGGCACTTTTATTGGGGAGTCATGTTATAACTGCAACAAGCTTCGTCGCCAGCCCCAGAGACTGCCGATACTCTTCCATAACTTTATGTCTGCCAGACTGGCAACGCTCGCGTGGAATCTGCCATCTGGCGAATTGCACACAACATCTCGCTTCTTCAAGGAAGATCATGAGCTAGAGCGGGTAACCCGGAAAGGTGTCTTCCCCTACGATTATGTTAGCTCGTGGGAGAGGGTCGCATAGCCGAGGTTACCTGCTATAGAGTCATTTATAATAGGCTTACTTGGCGGAACGTCAGTGCGGAAGACTACCAGCACTCACAAACCGTCTGGGACGTGTTCGGCTTTCGCACCCTCCGAAACCATTCGGAGCTCTACTTGAAGACGGACGTGTTGATTCTGTGTGATGTCTTCGAGAATTTCGGGGTCTCTGTCTATGCACATACAGTCTCGACTGTGTGCGCTACGTTAGAGCGCCAGGATTCTCGTTTGACGCGATGTTGCGCAAGATGCAGGTGGAATTAGAGTTGCTCTGTGACTATAATATGCACTTGTATATTAAGGCAAGTATCCGGAGAGGATTGGCTCAATGCGTTAAGCAGCATGCAGATGCCAATAATATGCATATACCTGAGATGTAGATGTAGAATACCCTTCTGCTCTTCACGAAGCGCATTTGGAACTTCCATGCTTGCCAGTGAACGAGCGTCCCCCCGGGTCCAAATGCGCTAAACTCATGACGACCCTGGAGAGCAAGCTTCATTATTAGCATGTAATGGAATGAGACTTCGTTCGTAATCATCATGTGTTGCGGCTGAAGGCTGTTGACCGTGTCATTTCAATTCCAGCAGAAGGCGTGGCTAAAGTCGTATATATACATGAATACGACGAAACATCAAGCANCGTGTCATTTCAATTCCAGCAGAAGGCGTGGCTAAAGTCGTATATATACATGAATACGACGAAACATCAAGCAGCACCGAACGCCTTCGAGAATGACTTTTTTAAATTAATGAATAACGCAATGTATGGCAAACTTATGGAAAATAAGCATTAACGACAGCGTATGGAACTCGTGTGTAGAGTTGTACGGGCGAAGAAATTAATTTCTAAACCTGCATTCNTAAGCATTAACGACAGCGTATGGAACTCGTGTGTAGAGTTGTACGGGCGAAGAAATTAATTTCTAAACCTGCATTCAAATGCAGAACGATATACAGTGAGTCGTTGTCCCTAATCAAATTATGCCAAGAGAGCATACAATTTGACAAGCCCATATACGCTGGGTTTGCCGTACTCGACCTGTCAAATACACTTATATACCTCTTTTACTACGACGTCCTGCGAGCGCGGTATGGGAGCAGCGTTAGTCTCTCCTATATGGACACAGATTCCTNTACCTCTTTTACTACGACGTCCTGCGAGCGCGGTATGGGAGCAGCGTTAGTCTCTCCTATATGGACACAGATTCCTTGATTTTGGATCTCGACTATGCTGACTTTTACAGTGTACCATTGCCAATTTACAGTGGTGAAACACGCGAAGGGGATACAGAGGTGCGTAGTTGAAAACACTATTACGTNGTGTACCATTGCCAATTTACAGTGGTGAAACACGCGAAGGGGATACAGAGGTGCGTAGTTGAAAACACTATTACGTTTGAGGATTATCGACGCATCTTTTTGGCCCAGCGCTGCATGCGAGTACAGGTCGGTAGTATTCGCTTGTACCAGCACGAAGTTAACACCGAGCGCGCGAACAAACTAGCGCTTTCGTGGATGGACGACAAGCGAAAAGTCCTGGATGATGCCATTCATACCGTCCCCTATGGTTATCAGCCCTAAAAAAAAACAGCTCTGGGTCAGGCCTTTGTAGTTATGTATGTCGTCTCAAAGAGAGTGTTATTTCTCCCAGCATGCACTGGAGAACTTACACGCGTCTTCGTATTCCGCTAGTCAGGTATATTGCTGAAGTTTTTTTTGTAGCCATATTTCTCGATAAGCATGCTGTAACGCATGCAAGTGTGTTGCAGGCTTGCGAGGTGTGCTNGTTTTTTTTGTAGCCATATTTCTCGATAAGCATGCTGTAACGCATGCAAGTGTGTTGCAGGCTTGCGAGGTGTGCTGCCTGATAGTCTACTATAGCATGTTCAAGAGGTACGTTTCTAACATTGTCAGGTAGATTCACAGTTTGTTTCCTGCAGTATACTGGAGCTCGTGCAAGACCGGATGGCTTGCCAGGTATACTATTTATTGGCCTACGCGCTGTCTGATTCAGTGTACTGTAGCCCTTGCAAGGGTTGCAGTCTTCTCCTNATTGGCCTACGCGCTGTCTGATTCAGTGTACTGTAGCCCTTGCAAGGGTTGCAGTCTTCTCCTGGCCAGGTACACTGGGTGGTAACACGCTGAAGCGCGAGTGCTCGTCTTACTTGCCAGGCCTGTTACCAGCACGTCCTGTACATGTTTTCATTTTCTCGGAGGTATACTGGAGCACNACTTGCCAGGCCTGTTACCAGCACGTCCTGTACATGTTTTCATTTTCTCGGAGGTATACTGGAGCACATGCAAGCCTTTGTCGCCTTGCCAGGTATACCAACAGTCATGTTTTTCACAACATGCTGTATAACATGCTAATGTTTTACGTATGTAAGTGTACGTTTGTCAACTGCCGTCAGCTTGGCGTATGTTTCATAGGCCATCCATTATTGATAACCTCATGCTACTGCTCTACATATATATTGTCATGTCTGCGACTCCATCTATCTCTTGGTTCCAACCCCCCAGATGTTCTTGGCTCTACAAGTAGTGGTGGAACCGTACCTTGTTTTGTTTCATGCTTGGTTTTGTACAGCTCCTGTTTTTTTTTTATTTTCAGTCGTCTTGTGACGCTACTTTAACGTGTGGTGGTTTCCACCATACTACTTCTTTTATCAATTCCATTTGTTCATATTATTGTTATTTTTTGTTATGTATTTGTGTGTGGCTTTATCCACCATACTGCTAATTGTCTCACATGTGACTCCATCTATCTTTTGTCCCACCCTCGCACGGTCTTGGTATCATACTGTAATGCTCTTCTCTAAATTTTATCTATACATTTATTTTCCCATTGCCTAAAGCAGTCGCTTTTCCACTGGCTGCAGCGTTGTAACCAGCATGTACACTATATTTGTGATGTTACCAATGTTTATATATTATATATATATATTGGTAGTGTCACAGGAAAATTATACGGCCCGGTTCCAAGTCCGGGACCCATCTACATTGTAATGCCATGTCGATGGTAATTGGGAGGACAACGTGGCATAAGGTAAGTGTCGATAGGCTAGGATGTGTGACGCGGGCGCGATCGCACGCATATATAAGTATGCTGCTGCTGCGAGGGGGAGGGTGTGTAGGATTGTAGGACATATTTATCTATATATATGTGTGTATAATATTTTTGTCTCTCTCTCTCTCT